>JAPYYS010000939.1:0-177377 GCA_030522525.1 Campopleginae sp. 14b
TATATATATATATATATATATGTATATGTGTATCAATTTATTCATTCAATGAACAAAAAATGGAATAAAATTGACAAAAAGCAACAGATCAGTAAGTGTAAATGTTTGTAAACAAATTATGAAACATTATTTGTTCAGTGCCTACATATTTACACAGTATAATAATAAAGATGAGGATTAGTGGAAAGATCAAATTTTCATAGGATTTCTTTCTCACATCTATCGCTAATTCAATACCGAATTTTCCCAGTTTCCCGCTATATTTTCGTTTTCATATTCTTGGCGAGAAACGGACGTAAAGCTTTTAACATCAGGAACGAAATTATTTGAATATCTAGAAATTCGCGCTTCACAGTTGAATAGAGCGCGCCGTTTTCTCCGTTTCGAATAAGACACGAGAGGCGGGTTTCTTCTTTCCCTTCTCTTAGTCCCTTCCGTACCCCCACCCGGTAAACTTATTGGGCTCTCCTGGTTTCGCCGTGCCTTGTCCTTGCGTCGCTGACCGGTAGGCAGTCGCCGGTAGTCTATTGTGAAAATTGCTGGCATCGACATATTTCGCTGTGTTCGATCTCTCCAAGTGTCGTTTCATCTCCTTCCCATATCTTGCGTTATCATCGAAGAAATTACTTTGCTCTGAATTTTGCACGAGTTATTCTTGGCAATATTCCTTCAATTTTTTTTTCTCGCTAAATCGTTCATACCGTATTTAAAGTACGATAGTCGCGGGTGATTTTTTTCCGAAAAAAGCTTGGACTATCCCTGTCCAACGAAGCAATCATGATGCAAGTTTTGACATATCAACAATTACCGAAACCGATGCCGAAAGCCGCCAATTTCTTTTATCCGCTTAATCCAAGCCTCGAGGACGAAATGAAACGACTATTCGCTGATTTCACCGTCGAACCGGTCACTTCTCCGAAGCCAAACCGTAAGTCGTTTTCATTCTACTCATTTACTATCGCGTTATTACGTAAACAATAGACAATTAAACGCTTTTCGCATAGTTGCGTATTTTTAAATGTCAATTCTCGGCTCGAGCTCGAGCTTGTCTCTGCACGTTTTCGATAGACCCCTCGCTACTTTCGGACAAGTGTCACTATCGGAATCTTCGCTAATGAATTCATCGACTATATTTGTACTCAGTGACTAATATTATTCCCACATGGATCATTGAATCTGAGTGATTTTCCAATCATTTCAATCGCCCTTTACGATTAAATTCAACTAACTGTATCGCGATCGCCCCAACATTTTTCTCGTATATTTTCAACGATCGAAATTACGAAAATTCAATTCCCAAACTCACTGCATTTCGTGTCACTTTAAACATCAAGAGCAGTTTTTTTGTTCAATTTCTCGAAAAACCGAATGAATCGATCGTATCATAAAAACGAGACGTTTTTTTTCATATTAATCATTTTACACACCCAAAAATATTTCCATATGAACACCGAGCATCTTTTAACGTGTTCGCGGTAGTAAAATACTAATAACTCGAGTGTATAGTATATCGTAGCCCTTGAAAATAAACTTCGAAAAAGATTTTGTAGCCGCGAGATTATAGATCTGCAATGAAAGCAAAGAAAAACAAAATTATCGTGATGAGAAGGGGAAACGGTCGAACGCTCGCGCCATATCACTCGCCGAGGTTTCGGGTAGTAAAGCTTTCTTTAGCCCCTCCTCTGCCGCTGTCCCTCTTCCGTACCGCGTGCCCCGAGTCCGCTTGTGTTTGTAAACAAATGAGCGCACCTCGCGTTCGTAAGCCGTTCGGAATACAGCTAGATTATTCGAGAGATTTCGAACGACTTCAAAGCTTTGTGTGATGCAAAGTGACCTCTAAACGCTAGAGAAACAAAGTACGCTCTTAGGCCTCGAGTGTTCTGTAACGTCTTTTGCCTTCTTTTTCATTTTCATTTCTTAAATCGTAAGTTCTTCATCGTACAATGTCCTTCAAATATCAGTGAATACCACTGTCGCTATTTCGATATTCATCGAACATGTTCGTCCATTTTTTTCCGACAAAATCGTAAGAATTTTCAAAAAATCATCGAAATTTTTACATCGAAATTTCTGAATTTTTATAGTTTCCCATAGATTAAAATCGAAAAAAAATGAATAGAAGTCGATCGTAACGAATACAATGTTGCGCGGCAAATATCAAACGTTTTTTCTCTCGCCTTCCCGTCCTTTTGTTTACATCCGTCTCCAAGCACTGTCGACTATTCCTGACAAAAATGCTCTCGACTAGAAAAAAATCGATCCCACAAAGTTCTCGGCAATTTTTTTCTCTGCGAATTGATGTTAACAGAAGATTGAACGTTTCCAGCTGAGGATGTGATGGAAGAGTTTCGTCACAACGGACGGGATTACGAATACTGCCCCGAACTGGAAGCTGGCTTTGTTCCACAGCCTAGTCCACGTCGTAAAAAAAACAAAAAACCTCTGGCCACCGAATGCGCTTTTTGCAAAAACAACGGTGAAAAACCGAGTTTTTATCGGAAGCACATTCTGAAGGACGTTGACGGACGCGTTGAATGTCCCATTTTACGGTAAACCTTCGTTCCCTGTCGATTATTCAAAGACGAAAGAGACAAATTTCTCGAATGTAATCGCAACAAGTTTTTTGTAATTCAATGACGAAGGAAAGTCAATTGAGCACAAAAAAAAATTGAATCGAACTGCGCAATCGAATAAACTCAACCCTCAAGTGGATATCGGGTCAATTTGACCCAAAGCGTTTCCCAACCCGTCGTATTTCATTGAATACGCATTTTGGTTTTTTGTAGAGACATTTTTTGAAATGAATCATCCATTTTTTGACCCTAAATTAATTTTTTTGTCAAAAACGAGAATTAAACGCCACATAATCGGTGGGAGAAAATTGTTGGGGTCAAAATGACCCAGTATGCACTCGAGGGGTTAACGAATGACAGTGATAAATACAAAAAATTGACGTTTTTTAGAAATTACACGTGTCCAATCTGCGAGGCTTCTGGTGACGATGCTCACACAATAAAATATTGTCCGGAGAATCAAAAGCCTGAGCCAATCGCAACGGCCAACATGCTGCGAGTCTCGAGGATACCAGTGGGCAAGAAACGTCCGAAGCTAAACTACGTCGGAAACGAGAGGATGCTGGACAAATTCGTCGACAAAAACTTCAAAACGATCGGTTGGAAACACTAAGCAAACGAAAGGGAAACTACAAACGGTACTTTTATTTGAGAAGACTGACTACAATCATAGAAATACCACCTAAGTGACCTTGAGAGCTTCCAGCAGTCGTTATTTTGCTGGGCACATAATTCCCTGCGAGATAACAAACGCGCACGTCGAACGTGCAGAGAACCAGCCATAAAAGGAAAATTAATCGTACAAAAAAAATCGATAAACCTCCATGACCTTCCGACCGAATTCGACGATATTTTAAAATTCGAGAATAAAATTAAATCATTTTTCTACTCCTACACGTGTGCAACTTCGAAGAAATATAATTTGGTTTTATTTTCACTTTTCACGGAGAAATCCAGGGAGGTTATAAGATAGTCGCGAATCTGACGATCGGAAGGTCCTTGAATTATTACGCGGGTGCTCGATACAGTTTCTTCCACGAAACTCTCAATCTATGAGTTTTATTCAATTTCTATTGTACGATTGGCCCTGTCAGGCACCGATTAACCATTGGTATTACGAAAAACTGGTGATAATTTTGATAGAAATGTTTATTAGACAGGTAAGCTGTGAGTTTGATCCTCGTAGACGGTTTTACGAGAAAAAGAGAGAAAATTTTTTGCTTCTTAAAAAAAAAACAAGATACAATCAGCGACTTTTTTCGTTCTCCAGAGAAAATTTCCTGTAACTTTTTGGCAAAATTCCCATATCTTGCTTCTCACGAAATCATGAAAACGGAAAAAGTTGAAATTCAAATCAAGAGCCTGCTAAGATTTTGGCAAATTGTTGAGAAACCGACGAATCAAGAGTTGCATTTTCTTAGGATTTTTAAGACTCGTACCTATCGTACTGTGCGGACAGATGGCAAAAAAGAAAGGAAACTCGCAACAGTTCTCGATTTTTCGTCCGAAGAATAAATTTTCAGGGGGAACGAAATTCCCGGAAAACAAACTTGACGTTTTTTCTGACATCACAGCATCGTTTAATTTTTCACATGAATTGATTAGTTCGTATTTGTTCTTCGGCGATCGCGTTTCTTGGGTTGTTAAGTTTTTCAGAAAAATAAGCGAACGATTCGTCGTTTATCGCTCTTACTGCTCAACAACTTTTATTTTGTGCCATCTGCATCTCTCAGTCACGTGCGTACGTCTCGCGCTTCTAATAACGGTCTTTGCTGAAAGACGAAAATCTAGGCTTACTGATGAGATTGAAAATATCGAGCCGGAATGACGATTATCGAGAATGCTACGAGAATTTTCGACATTTCAATTCCATCGATAATATCGATTCGAGAAATCGTCCAAACCACGAGGTAGTACAAATAATGCGAAGCCAAAATAATGAAATGTTCAGGAAAGAGGCGAGAGTCCCAGAACTGATAAAACATAAAATACGATTAAGGGACGAAATCTCTTGTACGTAAAGAATCAATCAAAGTACAAATAATCGGCGTTTTGTAACGCTTCAAAAAAATGATAAATCCATAATGTGACAATGATTATGATTTTTTCATTGTGCGAATTGGACGTGGTCAATTTTAAGCGTAAAACGATATTTGCTAAACCATCGGTCATTTTTTTGAGAAAAAGAGTTTATACTACGTTTAAGCATAGAATAACTTTTTGATATCATTTATTTGTATAAGAATGTTATATACAGAGATCATTATTAACAGTCAAATCGTACTTCCCTACCAATGTTACTGATCAACACAAAACGTGTGTTTCTTATTAATTGTTCCTACGAATCTTATGAATGGGATATTCGGACATTCATTTATTTCGAGATAAAATCTTTCGATCGGAGACGCTGAGGAATTGTTCGTTTTCGTACGAAAGTTGATTGTCTCGTTAGTCAATATTGATAAGAGAATTAACTTCGTTCTTAAAGCCATATCGAAACCAAATGTTCCCAACGGTTGGTGGGGGTGGTCGTAGTTAAGGGACAAAAGAAAGAGGACGTGGCTTGAGGTTTGAGAGGAAAGATTTTCGCCGCGTATCTCAAAGTGTTAATTACTCTCTTTTAACCAATAAAAATTCAAAAAAGCATATTTCTTTTGTTTGCAAGAAAATCTTCTCAAAGTTTTTAGCTTTAAAACTTGAACGGTCCTGTAGATGATAATTTGCGTGCTAATGCAACGAATAATTGTACAAACTTTCCTCACTTGACTCGTCATATTATTTTCGATCGATTTATGCGAATCTGTATAGCTTTTCTTTGCGCTCAAACGTCGTGGGGATTTTGACAAATGTTGAGTTTGCACGTCTGCATTTACTTTTCATTCTCATACGGAAAGCCCAGATCGTAATTATCGTAATTACACAACGGCCAGTAGATTTTGCTTACGGTGTCTCACATTTCTTGTAGACTCATCTTTTCCTATAGAGTCGTTAACGACCAAGATGAGACTTTGAAATCGATGGATAAATCGATTAGAACGCCACCCCCTCACTGTCGTTTATGAATTTAATTGTATTTCTAAAATAATTATACGCAGTGGTCGCTCAAAGATTATGATCAACTGTTACATGTTTCTATTATTATTTAACTAAACGTACGTAGTCGTTAATCGATATGATAATTTTTTATGTTCAAATAGAGCAAAATTATAAAAATACAAAAAGAGGAATTGTTCTTTAATGACCCGAGTGCAATGGGGGACAGCGAATTTCAAGGGAGAAGCAGGAGGTTCACAAAAAATGTGTGAATGCCATTTTTTTTTCTTGGATTTAATAATTTGTTAATTTTTTCGAAAGTTTCGTTTACATGGAGCCGGTGTTTTTGGCACAGAAAAGCCATGATCAGATAAAAAAACATCGTGAATTGTGTCACCCTTGTCTGGGTGTAAAATGGGAACACTCGGTTGATCTTTTATTTATCGTCACGAAAAATCTCCCGTGAATGATTAAATTCTCGGCTCGACACGAAAGCTGTAATTCTGGAAACATTTCGTATCATCGAACGACCTGGAGAAGCATAGTTCGTGATCGTAACTGTCCCGGTCATCGGAAAATACACATTTGCTCAACGTTATTCTAATTATTTCTTGCGAGTCCTGCAGGGCGTCAATTTGCGATCGTAACTGAGTCAGGAGTAATGTGACACGATAAAAATCCTCGCAGCAAATTTTACCGGATAATCAACTATTTTTAAAACGTTTTCCTGCGACAAAAATTGCGGGCTCTTGAAAAAATTCGCGTTTTTCTCTCTCCGCTCAGTACAAATTACAAAAAAAAATATTATAATAATAGCGGCGCGGGACTTGGGATTTTTTTTAATTATTATTACGAGAAATTGAATAATTGAAAGTGAATTCGAGATAAATGCCGAAAGGCAGCAGGCGTCGACACAATATAGATAAAAGAGCAATTATTCGAAGCATGTGGTAAAATATTGTTCATCAGATCGTAACGACATCGGTGACCTATGGTCGGTCGTCCAGTCATTTTTTTAGTGACTCAACCTTCCCCAGTTCCTAGCCAATTCGTTATGATCACTATTTTATTTTAACGTTGCGACGATTGGTTGTGAAAAAATTGCTCCGACTGTATACGAAATCGCATGGAGGCGTTTTTTTTATTTTTTATTTTATCGGATTACGCTGAACGCTCTATAGTTCCGCATCCTTTTCACTCATAAATGTGTTACCGCGAGTTGTGACACGTTCAATTGTCAGTTGAAGTGCGACGAGTGTTGTTGTGTCCTCTGGACACTGCGGACGCTGAACGATGAAGTTTCTCTTTTTTGCTCTAATCGTAATAACCATCGTGCAGGCATCTATAAATAAAAATGACAAGAAACGCGATGTTGTTCCTTTTGGTGAACAACGTATTATTGAGCACGGAAAGTTTGCCGTTTCCTCGAGAATTGGAACCGCCGAATCGAATTTCTTTTTTCATTTGTTAAAACACAAATTTAAACATCCACTTGTCGAGAAAATTCCTACCCCGGAAACACCGTCGAATTGCATTTGTGTTCCGTTTTATCAGTGCAACGCCAACAATACTATCATCACCGATGGACTCGGACTCATCGACCCACGGTTAGTCCGATTTTTTGTTTTCATTTTTTTTAAATTTTTATTTTGAGACGGTCGCATTCATTCCCAAATTTAACAGTAAATCGAAAACAATTCTTCTATGATGAACGATCACAGCCAACAATTTGGCTTTCGACTTTACCATTTTTCTTTTTTCACGATTTTAGGAAAACTAATAATTGAATTTTTCTCTATTGATTTTTTCAAAGACTCCTGACCAACGTGACTTATCGGAGATGCACCGGAGATTTGGAAGTGTGTTGTCAATGGCCTTCGCAGCCGATCGTAAATCCGACTACTTTGCCACCTCCAACTTTTCCTCCGACAACGACGACGACGACACCGAAACCAACGACAACAACAACGACGACGACGACACCGAAACCCACTACAACGACGACGACGACGACGACACCGAAACCAACGACAACGACAACGACGACGACGACGCCGAAACCAACGACAACGACGATTCCACCTTCGCAGCTTTGCATCTGCGTGCCCGCACCGCAATGCGCTCCAAACGGTTACGTAATCGTTGGTGGCGAAGGAATAATAAATCCTCGACAAACTCTGAATCCCTGTCCAACCGTCGGAGAAGTATGTTGTCGAATACCAATCTCTGTGCCGACGACTGTCGGCCCTGTAGTACCAACGACTCCACCGTTTACGGTCCTTCCACCGATTATTCAACCCCCAACAACATGCATCTGTGTCCAAACTTATCAATGCGACCCAAATGGCTATATAATCGTATCCGGAGCGGGTAGCATCGATCCTCGATTCCCGGTGAGTCGTCAAGGACAAGTGGGAGGAACGTGTGTGTCCCCGACTGAAATCTGTTGTCGCATATCGCTTACGGGACAAGATTCAGTCCTCGGTCCACCCAGCAACCCATCCTCGACCATTAAATATCCTGGGACTCCGCAAGCTTGCATCTGTATCAAGAATTGGCAATGCTCTGCCGGATATGCGGTCACCGTCGACGGAGCTGGAATCATTGATCCACGCTTTGGCGCTTGTGTCAATGCTGATGAAATTTGTTGTCGCATTGAAGGAATCACTCGGGGACTCGCTCCAATCGTCGGACCACCTAGCAGTCCCAACGTCGTCGCTATTCCTGGTATCATTATCGTCAATGGACCATCTCAACAGAACAGCGCTAATGCCCTTTGCGGAATTCGAGGCAATACCTGCCTGAACGGTATGTTACGAAATCGCCCAATTCCTCTCTCTCTCTCTCTCTCTCTCTGCTTTCTCTGTTCTTGTATATGACAGTCCACATGACCATTGACTTGGTAAACCATTAACATTTTCTCTTTTGTATCCAGCTCCGACGTGCGCAACGAACCCTGGTGAAGCGTCCTTCGCCGAGTTTCCATGGATGGTTGCTCTTCTTGTTCGAAAACCTGACGGTACTTCGCTCTTCCAGTGTGGCGCTTCGGTGATCAACAACAGGGCTATCCTCACTGCGGCTCACTGCGTTTCCAAGTACATTTAAAAATATGTTTCTAAATTTTGGCCTAATCGACAGAAAATCATTGCATTCAGAAATCCGGAACGCCAGTCATCGGCTTTTAATATATTCGAATATTTTTTAATATGCTAATTTTTCTTACATTATAGCCGAGCTCCTGGAGTTCTCATTGCGAGATTCGGCGAGTGGGATACAGCTCACAACAATGAACCTGCGCCTCTTCAAGAGTCCGAAGTCCAATACATAGTCATTCATCCTCAGTATTACAGCGGAGGGTTATACAACGACGTGGCGGTGCTGATTCTCGCGAAACCTGTCACCTACGCTGTCAACGTTATGCCCATTTGTATGCCGCAACAAGGGGCAGTATTCGCTGCAGGAACTCAATGCTGGGCCACCGGATGGGGTCGTAATGCCTTCGGTACGTTCCACCTCCATGTTCATGCTCGTTAAGGAGGATCACGAGTTACTTGTGCTCGAAAAAAGCTACTGGACGTTTTTGCTTTTTGATCATCGAAAAAATTATTACAATGTCGCGTGAGCCTCGTTGAGAAAATTCATTTAATTTTTTTTTACCAAGAGAGAAACTTCTTTCAGCTTTTTCACAAATATTTTCTGAATTCAACTTTTGTTACTTTTCAATAACTTATTTGTTCTTTCTACAGAGGGACAATATCAAACGATAATGAGAAGAGTGGAACTTCCCATAGTCGATCGATCAAATTGTCCAAAGTTGTTGAGATCCACAAAACTAGGACAGTATTTCCAGCTGCATGGAAGTTTCGTCTGCGCCGGTGGTGAAGCGAGCAAGGACACGTGCCGTGGCGATGGAGGCGGTCCTCTCGTGTGTCCTACTTCCTCAGGACAATACGTTCAGGTATGAAAACAATCTGAATCTCCCTAAAGTTACGAGACTATGACGAATTATCTATAAACACTGTGTTGAAAAAAATGGAGTACCTGAAACACCTAAATTTGTGTAATTTCGTCGACCCAACGTTAATGAAATAATTTCAATTAATTATCGCCGCAAATCGGAATGACGGAGATAAAATTGTTTCTAATCAATTCAGGCAGGAATTGTGTCCTGGGGAATTGGCTGCGGAGAAACGAACGTTCCAGCAGTTTACACGAGTGTGTCACTCTTCCGACAATGGATCGACCAACAACTTGCGAATTACGGAGTTTTATGATATTGTCCGGTTTGGGGAACTTACGCCGTGGTCCAATGTCTCTAGGCGCTTGGTTACTCGACATTTCCCAAACTGAACGTGATTACAAAAAACTACTACTTAGGGAACGCAAAGTGAATCTTATTATTTATCTTTTTCTCATTAACGGTATTCTTACGTTCCTACACAGTCTCGTTTTTTCACAAAGGAAACAAGACTCAGTACTTCAACTATACAGTACGCGTCCCAGTCCATCTTTGGTTCTTTCCCGCCAATATTTCTGTTTGCAATGACAGCATGTTTATACCATGAACCCCCAAAGCCTCGATGTCAGAGGTCGAGGTAGGTGATATACTTTTTATCGCGACCCTGCTCATGATTCCGGTCGTCATGTGTAAATAGAGTGAAACTATTTTAAATGAGCCTAAAAAAATTGTTTTCGTTGATGTAGAAGTTTCGTAATTACTGACGGTTCACTGGGATCTAAGATTTTTGGGAATGAAGGGAATGGTCCAGAGATTTTTAGTTCCTTCGGTATCATCGACTCGCGATCTATAACATTTGTCTCTATTTCGAAAAGTATAATTTTTCGAAGAAGCACAAACAAAACATAAAGTGGACAAAGTCTTCGATTTTTACAAACGTCACTGTTTCGCCTCTTGCGTCACGTAGCCCCCCAGCGGGACAGTCTCACGTGAACTACCTCGTACGTTCTTTCCACTGGAATTCCCCACTGCAGCGTCAGCTACAATCTCGCGGTGTTGAAATTACCTCAAGTATTTTATTTGGATCATTCCATTCACTTCTTCCAGTAGCCGTGATCGTCTAGTGGTTAGGACCCTACGTTGTGGCCGTAGTAACCCAGGTTCGAATCCTGGTCACGGCAATGTGAAAACATTGTTACGGCGGGAGACCATTTTTTTTCGTATCTTCACCCACCCTTATCTCTTTATCAGAGCGGCTGATAAAACAGTCAAAATCAAATTATCGAATTAATGGTGTAGATAGATTAAAAGAATTAAATTCACGTAATTCATTCGAATTATTGGATTTTTTCTTTTCACGTAAGTTAAAGTTTTGCTCTCTATAATACTTCAACGTACAAAACTTGGCTTAACCAACTTGAGGAGAAATCTGTTTGAAATAATCGTGTTGAAGCTCCTGAATGCTTAAAAAATTTTAATACCGCGTTTTGAAAATTTATAATTCTTCCGAGTTTGAACTCTCTTCGTAGAAGTGAATCCGAAGGTGTGAATGACGCAAACAGAGCGAGCGGATGGGCTTGCTGTATCTTGATTGACCGCAATATAAAATGTTTATTACTATATCTATCCCGCCTTACCGAGGTTGTTATTAAAGAGAAAAAACAGTCGAAGTGATTGCAGTAAATAACATTACAAAAGTAAGCACAAGAGAAATGAAATTCGTGGTTTTTTGGTAACCACTGAACGATTGAGATTTTTATCCCTCGAAACTTAATCCTACTACTTTTCATTGCTGCTTATTTTTATAAAAAAAAAAACAAACAAAAAAAAACAAACAAAAAAACAAATCTATATCGCGATCTTTCTCTGGGACAATTTAAAACGTTTAATAAATAAACCTGCGTAAACATACGACACACTTTCGTGTTAGAGTACCAGCGTTTCCACAAAAAATTGTAGAAATAAGATTAAATAAAGGCAACTCGTTCTCAAGAATTGCAAACATGTGAATTTTGTAAATTTCTTCGAAAATGTTGGGACGAGATTTTTGTCCGCTTCATAGGTAATAATTAAATGGACGATTATTGCCAAGATTTGCAGGTTTTATCGCCGCCAACAGCTTGAAAAGCTTTATCCGGTAATGGTCGGCAAGTTCACCATCTCGTTGACACGAAAAATCGTCCCCAGTGTTCGAAGAAACGCCTGAAGATCCACGCCTCACCATCGTCGACCGGTTCTCTTCAAGTTTCCCTACCGAGGACGTTCGAGTCTTCGAGACTTGATGATAATAACGTTGAGTATCTGTAGAAACAGAAATAATCATGGAAACGGAAAAACCAAAAGCAGATAAATTGGCAAAAACTTTTACGTTTATTTTATTTCGAATAATTTCAAAGTCCAACTTGTCAGAATTGAACACCCGAAGTTTTACGGACCTCCTCAAATTTCGTTTGCCATTTGTCGTAAATCAACGTGAATGAATTGACTCATTCGACGCACATACACAACGGATGTCAGGGCTATCGTATCGACATAATAAATATTACGAATTCACAGCTTTTGTTTGGCATTTGACATTTTTTGACATTTGTTTGACATTACCAGTGCACCGATAATCGGACAGCATTCAACAATGGCGAATTTCTTTTTAATATGAGGTTTGGTTGTAAAAATTTAACTCCATCGTACCGTGTAATTTTTTTTTTTCTCAAAAACTGCGACATTTTTCTATTTGTTGTTCCATTTCTGGCCGAATAGTTGTTACAACTATACGACCTGAGCCGTACAAGAATCTCGTCTTCGAATGAACCATTTTTTTCAACGCATAATCTGAAATTTTGTTGCTTCACTGAGATCTCGATTTTGATGAAAATAATTTTATGCACCTTTGAAATTTACAGACAGGCCGATCCTTGTCCCATATACTTGGAAAGATGTTGCAGAACTCCAAATAAAAGCGGTAGTCTGATAGACCTGCCTGCACCGGCGCTGAGCAGTGGTTGCGGACGTCGTAATGCCAGGGGAATTATTATACATATGACAGATAGCAGCAATAACGCACAATTCGGTGAATTCCCATGGATGGTCGCAATTTTCAAACGAGTGGCATTCGACCAGCGTAATCCACAATCATTCAATGCGACATATGCCGTCGGCGGTTCACTCATTCATCCTCGGGCGATTCTAACTGGAGCTCATCGTATCTTCGGGTAAAAACAGTCGAGATGACTTCGTTCAAATCTGAAAATATCGAGCCAAATAATGTTCGGATCTTCAATTGAAATTAGAATTATGTACTAACTGCCACTTGTTCGTTCCACAGAAATGAACCCGGACAGCTCATAGTCCGTGCCGGCGAATGGGACACTGAGACGAGGGAAGAACCTTTTCCTCACCAGGAACGAAACGTCAACAAAATAATAATCCACGAATCATTTAACCGAAACTCGCTCGTCAATGATATTGCTATATTAATTCTTTCGAGTCCTTTCGATATTACTCCAAACGTCGACGTCGTTTGTCTACCGAACATTGGCGATCGATTTGATACTTCTCGTTGCTTGGCTAGCGGATGGGGCAAGAATATGGCCGGTGGGTAATTTTCCCTCAATTATTTCGCTCGAAAATGAGAAATCAGATTTGCACGCAATTTCGATAAAAAAAAATTTAATCGCCAGGTCGGGAAGGTCGATATCAAGCGATCTTGAAGAAAGTCGAGCTTCCGATCGTTCCTAATGCCCGATGACAAACTCTCCTCAGATCAACTCGATTAGGTCGCTACTTCATTCTCGATCCAGCCTTCATTTGTGCCGGCAGTGAAGCCGGAAGAGACACTTGCAACGTAAGAAAAACAAAATTCCATTTTTGGAACGAATTGAAAAATAAAATGGAAAGGTCCATCAAAATTGAACTCTGAGCATCCGATAAGTTTTTTTTTCCTTCTCTTCAAACATTAATGAATACTGAATCGTTGAATTTTTTACTAACGTGATGCAGATTTTCATCAGAGCTATAGAAGCAACCGAAAAAAGAAAAACCAAACAGAAATTGTTTTTTCTTCGAATTTTCCTACAATCGATTGTTTTTTTTTTCCTATTCTCTAGGGTGACGGTGGTAGTCCTTTGGTTTGCCCTCTCCAGCAAGATCCAAATCAATATGTTGAAGCGGGAATCGTGTCATGGGGTCTCGGATGCGGCGTCGCGGAAACCCCCGCTGCGTACGTGAACGTTGCGGGTGCACGTAGATGGATTGACCGAAAAATGGCGAACAACTTTCTAGACACTTCCACATATTCTTACACTCGTGTTGTCTAAGATATTCCGGCATTAGGCCTGGACGTTGATCACCATAAAGAGACATTTCCTTTGTAGAATAATTCGTAACATAACGTCGTCATCATTAAGAGCCGCTTCGGTGATTTGAATCAATTCACGGTACCTCCGAGTCATTAAATTCCCAAATTGTATCTCGAATATTTATTTTGTAACAGCATCGAAATAGTATATTATAGCACTAGGACGGAAAATCTCTCTCTGACGAGTCAGAAAAAGTTTTTCGTTCGCGTGTTATATGAAATTTTATATTACGAGGTGCGGAAATGCGATTGCTGAGTGATGAACTGAAGCCCTGCCACTTCGAAGGGTGTCTGTAGGATTAATATTTTTAATGATCGAAACATCCGAAAGAAATATTATTTAAAGGAGATGAAAGTTTCATGTGTCGATAATTTTTTACGAACGGTTTCTTTTCCTTGAAGAAATTCGAATTACTTTGTGGCAGATAACGTTTGTGAATTGGAGCTTTGTTGCTCGAGAGTTTCATATCATATATTTGAGCTGGGGCCAAAAAGATGGTATGTCTAAGAAAAACTGAAGCATTTTTCTCATTAACCTTCACAAATGTTGTGAAATATTTTGTGACGAAAAAGAGAACAACAATCTCTTTGTTTTTTCAAGCACTATCGAGCTTTGCAGGAATAAAAAGGAAAACCTGTGGCAAAAGTTTTACCGATCGTAACGAACACCTCGAAGCGATCTGTAGAGATTTGGAAACGAAAAAAAAAACTCATTGGATTTAGAAGTTTCGTTTCGTGTTATCGTGGCAATATGATTACTTTTGCTTCCAATCAGAGCCCAGTTCTACGCGAGAGATCGATGTCAGAGGTCAAAAAGTGTTTGATATACTAAACGAACTCTGTCGTCAACTGGTTGGCACGTTCTTTATCATAAAAAATATGAATTTCTCGTAGAAATATTATTTATTCACAGACATGGATCGAATTTGAGAATTGCGAAAAATACTCGTTATTAAAGTAATTACGATCGATTTACAAGTGGGTGGATGTTGCAAAATGTTAACGGAAATAGCTCTTACGAGAAAGCATTTCAAATTAATGGCAGTGACCTAGTTTCACGTACTACGATGTTCCCCTTTATCTGATAAAATATCACAGTGACCTTTCTTTTACGTATTCAAATATTAAACTCTGTCTGATGAAATATTGCGATAACCTTTTTTTTCAATACATTACATTACAATATTCGATTCGATCTGATAAAACACAACTGCAATTTTGTTTTGCACGCACCGATAATAATCCTCGTGAATCACTGCGTTTTTTATCATATTGCGGAAATGGGATTTATCCTCGTGATGATTTATCAGTCTCGGGGTTGGTGAAAAAATGGAAACACTATTTTCTCGTACAGGATTTGTATTATGATAACAACGTGCATCTGCTTTTTAGGCGTTTCTCTTGCACTCGAACAATCGATGGCCCACCCAACGGGATCGGCATATTATTTGGACACTTTCTGTGACTTTGCTCATCTTTCGATAAGCTTTCATTTCAAAAGTGCGTAGGGCACACCGAATGTGTCTGGGGACCCATGTAGCATGTAGCGGACTGTTTGATTCTTTTTCATCACGATGCGGCATCACTGTCTGTGACGTCATGAAGACTCAGTCTTGCGTATTCGTCTGAAGAAAAAAAAACTGGAAAGATTTCTGGACGTCGGTATTGCAATTATTTGAGGTATGCAGCGTATGAGGTATAAATAGATTGTCGATCGTTCCGTCTGATTGACTTCTCTGATCGATCAGTCTTTGTATTTTTTAATTAACAATACAGATTCTTTGTTATTGTTTGATCGTTTTGCGTATCTGGAAGCTTCTCCTGTGACCTCGCCTCCACGTTTGCTAACCTTGAGATTATTTTCCTTCCGAAAACTTTACGAGAATTTCGAGAATCAGATGCAAACTTTTTTCCTTAAATCTCAAAAGCGTTTTTTAAATAAAAAACGATTATAAACTTCCGAGATAATTATCAATTACTAGTTCAATGGTTTAATCCAATCACACGATCATGGAGAATTATATTGCTCATTCAGAACATCCCAATTTCCTGGATTCGTACTTGAAATTCGTTCTAACGACAAAATAATATAAAGTTCTTTTTATCCTGTGAGCAATGGGTAATTTCAGACTGCAATTCAGCCTGCGGCCTTTTGTTGTCCATAAAAAAAACTTCACGAGGCATATCGTTTATGAGTTGAATTCGAAAGACTCTTGAGTTTGATTAAACGCCTGTATAGAGGTCAAGGATAGCGAATCGCCATCACAAATATCAAGGATGATTTATTTAATTTCAAGAAATTTGCAGAGGTCGTTGGACATCGATTTTGCGAGCGGCAATTCCACCGAGAGATACAGTAGCACCTGGTCTACAGAGTTTTTGGACTTTCCCATTATTCAATGACGAGCGTATAAGAGGAAAAGAGAGGGGAGCAATGATCTTGATGCTCTAGTGGTCAGTTTAGTTGAGAATCAAGACAAAAAGTAGAGGTAAAACGTGAAGTATCGAGAGGGGATAGAACGACGAGTATTTAATGTCCGAGGAGTAGGGAAAAGCGCAGTGTCTCCCAGCGCACGAGGGAATCACGAGTCTTGTGAGGCGCACAGATCGAACGTTTTACTGCTGGACGGAATTCGTTATTACTTCGTAAGTACAAACCCGAGATCGTCAGTGAGTCTTTATTCTTTTAAATGAATCATGCTCAAAGTTTTTGTTTACAAAGGGAAAAAATGTATGTACACGTTCCAATCACTTTTAGCTCGTTCGATGTACTTTGTCACTTTCGCATGTCCCGAAAATATAAAAAAATATAATTTTAGGGCTCGAGACATTCCTCATATTTTCTACGGAGCGCAATTCGCATTATTCACCCTTTTCACACGTTGTTACTTTCGTTTTCTCAATCAATAACAAAACGTTCGACTTATGCATCGAAGTCAAATAAATCGGGTTGAATTTTTCGCTTTGAAGATTTATGTCGAGGCAACGCATTTCTTAACTCGTGCATAAAATTATTTATGCGTGGATTCCAGAAATTCATAAACTCTTACAGCATCATTTCGTTATCGCGATTGACCGGTTTTTGTGGATGAACCCGAGCCTAAGCAATAATCTACTCTCTTGAATCCTCGGATTTTCATCAGCAAACCCGATTATGAGTCTTTAGCTATCACGCACCAATTTCGAAACATCATTACGTTTGTACGGGACTCTATTATTCATAAATTTACAAATAATTGTAATGGAACGAAAAATGTACATTCATTCATTATTTCACCATACGAAAAAAATGGAAAACAAACAGTTCTGAAGACGGAAATTTCAAGGTCAGATTTGTTATGAATGCTCTGAAAAAACCCAAGAACATTAAATTCCAAACAAAATCACACGCGAGGAAAAAAGTCTAAAGGCCAAAGGCGAGCCATCTCGCTAAAAATTTCGTCACTAGATTCGAATCCCCGTTCCGAAAAAGCACATTCGCAGTGTCAACGAACCGTAGTAAGCAAAATTAAATCTCTCGATTCCACCATGTATAAGATCGATGTGTTCGAATCTTTTCTGTACAAACATCGAGCTGTTGGAATTTTTTTCCGAAAATGTGACGATGCAGGGCGATCTGAGGTTTGGCGAACTTTGCACTCTATGTTTTGTCGCATTTTCTACCGAAACGAAACAAGTTTTTGGTATCGACTGACTATTAATCATTTCGAGCCGATTTTCTATTTTTTTTTTTCAGTTTTTGAAAGAAGCAAACGTAACGTTTTTTCAAAATTAATCGCCATGTTTTTGGATGTTCGTTTCGAACGCTTCCCAGTGAAATGGATGGGTTAAGTAATTTATCGATAATCGAGTCGATCGAAAAGTGGAATAAACCTGTTTTTGGGACTCACAACAGCAAGGTCATTGTTGAATATTCATATGAGAATCTGGCGACGATTAATGGTTTATGGCAACACGTGATTGTTTCGGTAATAAATGATCGACTGCAATAAAAACGGCATCTGTGTCAACAAATTACACCGCGTTTATTGTTATTTTATTTTTATATTCATCATACGACGGTGATCGCAAATAATGATTTTTACATCAAAGTCAAATCTCGCAATACTTTGTCGATACTCGATGAGCGACCTGAACAAACAGGATGACCGGCTAATTTCTTATTCATGCTCGAGAGAATCTTCATTTCTCGGGTCAACATTGCGAAATACGTGCTTGACGCACAGGACAAATGGATGCGCTTCTCAAAAACAGGAAAAATGAACATATAATACATTTCTGTTGACGTGAATTATTCCAGTAATCGTTCATCAACGAAAAAGAACTTGATAATATTTGTGTTCGAGCAATGGGGGGGATTGAAATGATTCCTATTGTCGAATGTGATACAGGATGTCCTGAACAAAATGATACGATCGAGTTCTCAGAAACTACCCTCGAACTTGGAGGTTCGTGAAGTTTTTTTTTCTATCGAAAATTTATCGTCTATGAAATTGGCTCTGTACATTTTTGCTCTAACTCGAACCGTTCCGGCGCACCGGACCGCGGAACCGCTCGCATTCATGGAACTCAATAATTCGTCCAACAGGCAGTTTTTGATATTTTAAAAAATAAACACTTCTCAGAAGTTCCGTCCGGAACCATTTCATTTAGGTTATTAACTGTTCGACCTTGGAAACCCTGTATTATCGTTATGTAATGAATCGCTCTCCATAGTGTAAGCATGTGATAATTGTTTCCTCGAAATCAATTTCGTTGGGTGAGCTACAGGATGATAATCAGCTTTTGCCAAAAGTGTGTTTTATACTCTAATCGATATAACTCATTTGAAAAAGATCGTGGGCATCTTTTGTTCCAGCCAAGATCTTCAATCATATTTAATTAAGTCAATGTAATTATCATATTTATTATTTATTATTATTGATATTTATTTAAGTCAATAACATTTAGAAATTGTTGCTTTCAATAGTACACGCCATAGAAAAGTATAAGAAAGGGATTCAGTGAAAACTCAACTCTGGAAACTATGAAAACGAACGAAAAGTTTCCAACAAACACGGAGAGCAAGTTTTTTTACCAGAAGAAATATCAAACCGCAAATTTACATTTTTTTTCGTGGTGAAAGATTCTAAGAATATAAATGATGGGCGTTCGATATTTTTGTTCAAGGTTGTACTAGACATATAATGCGTTTCCGAAAAGGCCCTGAAAGGTCTTTATTGGTACGTCACAACTGACTGCTTCGGAAGTTTTGAAGGACCTTGTATAATTCACAATTGTTACAAACGTGTCATGACGCGGTGGAAAAACCGAATCACATGTATTCGTAAGCCTAACCGATCTCTTTCCTCGATTTTACGCGGAATACTCATTTAGTTGCGAAATTATAAACATAACCTTATTTCACGGACGCTCGAATTTTTCCATGGTCATTCAATTCGCTCATCAGTTGTGTTTACACTTGAGAGATTTTCTCACGCGTGCGTATGTCTTTTCTATTCAATATGTAAATTACATTTGAGACAAACAAGCGGTGATTGGATAATGCGTGATCGTGAAGATGGGTGGGAAAGTTAGTACCGACGTTTTCTGTGAGTGAATACCATATGAGTCTTCAAAATAATAAATTCGTTCGGTAGACACTCGTGTCGTAGACTCATTCAAGTTTAATCATAGGGAAATGAATGTTGAGCTAACCTTGAAAATGGTGTCCGCGTGTGAATAAATTCGGAGATGATAATTCTCTGTTCATCTTGCCAACATGAATGTTGGATTAGTACTCAAAGAGTAACGAGGGTTTAATGGCTTGCACAAAAAAAACACATTTATAATATTATTCAGCTATTCGTGAAGATATCCGTGTGTGTGCGTGTATGTACCCGCTTCGACCACTCCAAGGTCGTGATGATTCCAGTATGCTAATTGAAAAGAACGCCGACTTCTCGTACTTCGATGGATTTTACACAGAGGCAGCATCGTCGTAGTTGCTGCTTATGTGATTGTTGGTTGTTAGTTTCGTACTTACCGTTCGTTCAGGGAAATATTGAAGGACGTACAGCGATTAAGAGAGAAGGAATGGCAATTTAACTATCGAGTCCATCAATTATGATTAGGTGTGTGATCAATTTGACAAAGATCGTGGAAAAATCGCGATCCATACAGCGGCGAGATTGACTCGAAACCTAACGCTATAGTTAACCTTTTCGCACGATCCTGTAGTATAATCGATTTGAGGGACAAACAAAAAATCAACATGAAGTAGATACAGTTTATGTCCAATTCGAAGAAATCGCGAGGGATGGTGGGGGCAGCTCGAGTCCCAACGAAAACATCGACTCAAAAAAAAAGATTTTTCGTTTATTTTTTTATCATCACTGAAAGGCCAAGGCATAGAGGAATGGAATGGAAAATTTTACAGCTCGATTGGGAGAATATCCATTGATCGTTGAAAAAAGTCCGTGGGACAAAGGGTGACGAAATTTTTATTCATATTCGTAGCACCAAAAATTCGAGCACTTAAATGAAGGAATTTCAAGATTTGCTTACATATTCTCATTTATTTTTACTTTTTTGTTTATCAAAAGATCGAATTTCATTGGTACCGAGTCGGGATTGGAGAATGTGGAAATTGAGTATATTTTCGGGGTTACTTGTGGCGAGTTGTCTCGCTGCGCCGCAGACTGGACCTCGCAACGCGGACGACGCTCGCGTCGATGGCTTGATCGACAGCGTTTTCAATCCCTACCTCGAAGGCGGTGGACTAACAACCAAAGCTCCGGAGCCTGGAAGTCTCGGAGATTTAATAAATAAAGCCTTGAGGGAACAACAACAATCCCCTGGCAATCCCAGTGGGGGAACTGTCTTGGGCGTCAATAATCAAGCTAATGTCCCCAAACCCGATGATTGCGAATGCGTTCCGTACTACCAGTGTCAAACCAATGGAACTATCGTCAACAATGGCGTAGGCCTCATCGATATCAGGTTCGTTTCTGCCCTTTACAAAAATCGATCTTCGCGGGTGATTTCTCCCAGAAACGTGAGCACCTTTTTCTTTTCCTTTTCCTTTACGTCCCATTTATTTTCGGCATTTTCGTGTTTAAGAAAATCAGTTATCAAGAACGAACTTGATTATATGGAAAAATTTGCTTCGAATTGACGTAGTTATGACATGTTACCTATTTTTTCGACCTTGTTGACCTTCACAGCACCCGAACCAAAAACCCGGATCGACATGCATGTTTTTTTTTCATGATTCTTTTCGCGTTGTTGATATTAATGTCCTCATGTCTGGGAACACAGATTTTAGAACACGATTTTCTTTCGAACGTCAATGCGGATGCTGTTTCGGACTTTTGAAAATGTGTACGAAATATAGTTCGATTTGGGCAACGATCCCTCGTGGCAGGAAGCTTTGAAATTCCATTTGTTTTGCGCGATCTCGATTGTGAATGAAAACGATTTAATGATCATTTGAATCATCCAGAGTCTCCGGTCCGTGTGAAAGTTATTTGGACGTTTGCTGCAAACCTCCGGACACAGTATCAGCTGATCAGAAAATAACACCCCCACCATTGCCACGAAGTGGTTGCGGACGTCGTAATAGCCAAGGTGTTGGCTTCCGCATCACAGGCGACAAAGACAACGAAGCACAGTTCGGTGAATTCCCATGGATGGTCGCGATTCTCAAGGAAGAGAAAGTCAATCCGAAAAACCCCAAACAATCCCTCAACGTTTATCAATGCGGTGGTGCGCTCATCCATCCCCGGGCTGTCCTCACTGCAGCTCATCATGTCATTGGGTATAAACAAAAAAACAAACTTGAACATAATCAATTTGTCAACCCTCTGCGGATCATATCATTATTTTTATCTCGGATATGGATCTTTGTCGTCCTGCCACTTGAATCTCACGTATTTGAGGAGAAAAAAGTCTGAAGAGGTGGAATTTGCTTCATTTTCAAATAAGACGATTTAAACAATAAGATTCTAGATAAAAAGCTACCGCTCTGATCGAAAAAGACCGATATGATTCGCGGGGGGTCGATGAAAAGAGATCAAAGCCTCAATATCGATTGATCAATTTATAAAAAGCGCAAAAGTTCAGAAACGAAATTGATTTCGTTGAAATTTTGTAATTATCAGCATTTATTGGTTAACAGAAAAAAACCCAGTCAACTGAAAGTTCGTGCTGGAGAATGGGACACGCAGACGAAAAATGAAATTTATCCTCACCAGGACCGAGACGTCGCGAAAATAATAGTCCACGAGCAATTCAATTCAGGATCGCTTTCCGATGATTTTGCCATTTTAATTCTCGATCGTCCTTTCGAGCTTGCTGAGAATGTTGACATCGTTTGTCTCCCGGAAATTGACGATCGATTCGATCGTTCACGATGCTTTGCCAGCGGATGGGGCAAAGACGTTTTCGGTAAGAAATTCTTCACCCAAATATTCCGATCGTTACTTACAAATTTGCAGTTTTTTCATCATCTTGAAGTCGAAAAATTTACCGAATTCAAGATGAAAAAATAATAGGAACGCCACAGATTTTTCCTGTCACCGATAAAGTTCCTTGAGTCGAGTTAAAACTTCCAAAAATTCTTCATTTTTGATGGCCTTGCTTTTCGAACAAAAAATGTGACCACAAAATTGAAACGATCAACGTCGTTCGCTCATGAGAATATTTTTAAACCATCAGGTCAAGCCGGTCACTACCAAGTTATACTGAAGAGAGTTGAGCTTCCGATCATCCCTTATAACGATTGCCAGACTGCCCTGAGGCGTACCCGTCTGGGTCACCACTTCGTTCTTCACCAGAGCTTCGTCTGTGCCGGTGGCGAAGCCGGACACGACACGTGCAAGGTACGAAACAAAATGCCTCACTCCTCGTGCGTGTCAAATTTCTCCGTTGGCGTGAAAAACATCGACAAGAATTTTATTATGAAATCCACAGAAAAATCCTCGTCACATTTATGAAACAATTCGTGCAAGGAAACAAAAAAATGATTTATTTTTTATTTTTCAGGGTGACGGTGGCGGTCCCTTGGTTTGTCCTCTGAAAAACGATCCCAATCGATACGCCCAGGTGGGAATCGTGGCTTGGGGAATTGGATGCGGTGACCCATCGGTGCCCGGTGTTTACGCCAACGTCGCAGGGGCACGTAGATGGATCGACGAAAAAATGGCGTACAATAATCTAGACACATTCACTTATACTTATTAATCACCGACTGAACCGAAATCTTGACCTCAAACATTTGTCATAGACATTTATTGCCACGAAATGCCATTTCCTTCGAAATGCATTTTAAGTTGCCGAATGTGAGAAGGACAGAGCAATATTTCTGAAATACGGACCATTTGGTACTCATCTAAATATAATCGAATTATTTTGGTGCACTTTTCTCACTGCGATCACCTCTAATATTTTCTGGTCGACTTAGTTTCAGCGTATTTAGTCACATAAAAAAAAGTCGTACTTAGAAAATCAATGAGATTAGGTGTGACCACTGGATTGTACAGAAAGAGTATATTTCGGTTTTGACATTGACGAATTGTTCTGTTGCTCAAAAGTTTGTAACTTATCCTTGAAGTCTCGACGAAAGTTACTTTTCCAGGGGAAGAAAAAAATAAAGCGTTGATCGAAGTCTTTCAAATTTTTGTCACTTCCTTAATCACAGAATTTATTTCCACTGGACAAAATTATTTTCTGAAACTTTTTGAGTTTTCATGTTTCCGAGTTTTTGCAGGTAAAAAAATAGAACTCCTGGACGCTCCGTTAATAATTTATCGGAATGGTGGTCGTAATTTTCTCCATATACGAAAAAAGTCCAGCAGAGAAGCCAAAGAGAGACGCGGATCTGACACTGACCGCTTGGCCATCATTGATCGACAAAAAATGCCGAGCGATCTTTTGTCCTCTCGATGAAAGGGAGAAATGAATATCGGGAACTTTTATGTAAAATTCTAATTGAAAAGAAAAAAAATGCAATGGGCAGCAGAATGACGATTGTTTTTTCGTTTTTGTTCAATTCTTTTTCTAATAGATCGAATCCTGTCCATCCTGAGTCTGTATTGAAATATGTGGAGATTGGGCAGGAAATATTGTTGGCCATTCGAAGAAACAACTCTGTTCAATTTCCAGGTGTAAATGGTTTTTATCAAGTGATCATGAAAAAAATCGGGCTTCCCATCGTTTCCGAGCACACTTGCCAGACTGCTCTCAGGCGTACTCGTATGGGTCGAAACTTCCAGCTTCATTCAACTTTCATTTGTGCCGGTGGAGAAGCTGGACTAGACACGT
The DNA here is from genome assembly GCA_030522525.1 of Campopleginae sp. 14b. Classification (NCBI taxonomy): domain Eukaryota; kingdom Metazoa; phylum Arthropoda; class Insecta; order Hymenoptera; family Ichneumonidae; species Campopleginae sp. 14b. Next base: position 24,221 of record JAPYYS010000939.1, read on the forward strand.
GCGAGGTGATGAAAAAAATAAATGACAATCAGAAAAAATTAAACTCTCAACGTCCGATGATTTTTTTTGGCGGCTGAAAAATATTGATGAATATTTTCCAAATCCATGATCCTTTTGTATTCTTCAGGGTGGCGGTGGTAGTCCCTTGGTTTGTCCCCTCAAAAACGATCCAAACCGATACGTTGAAGTGGGTATCGTAGCATGGGGTATCGGATGCAGTGCGGCTGGAATCCCCGGCGTTTACTCGAACGTTACGGCTGCACGTACATGGATCGATGACCAAATGAAATCGAACAATCTAAGCAGTTCCTCGTACACTTTTTAATGACTGGCCGGAGTAACATAATTATAGTGACTTCGAGATTGAATCAGATCCAATACATCGGGCCCCTTCAGGACGAACCGTTCTGAGATAATCTATGAGTTTGGCTTCCGAAAGATCGCTAAACCAATTAACTATTTATACCTTAATTCCGTGAACCGAGGTCTTCGCGTTTCAACGAAAAAATCTGAAAAAATTCGTGGGCTATCTTTAGGCTATCGTTTTGGAGCGAGACTAAAATTTTTTTCTTACTCTGTTTCATCAAATACCAAGCAGTATGCAAAGAAGGCCGGACAAAAAGGACTCCGGTTTATGGATTGAGAGTTAAATTGTTCCATGTCGACGCCTCGCCTGTCTAATGGATCGAAATGATTAGAAAAAATGATGAAAATGTTTGAAATCTGAATGGTTATGACTCAGTTTCATATCTACGAAATTTTTAAATTCGTAGGGTTTTCAATTGCATGTTTAATTTGAATAGAAAATTGATTTGTCAGTAGTTGGTAAAAAAGAAATCCAATAAACGTAAAATTCGATGGTGTCGATTTTGTCGTACCATAAAATAATGAAAAATATGGAATCCTGAGGTTCTTTCTTTTTTTTATATAAAAATCATATATTATTTATTGGAATGACGTGTACATATTGACGGCTAATAATTGACAAGATTCACTCAGATCCATTTTATTTGGTCGTCTTTCTCTCTGATCGGTCTTTTTTCTCTATCTGATTGAATTTGTCTCATAACGGTGGTGTACGGCTTGTGACAGAATTGGGAATCCAGTGGAGGATAATAATGCCTGTAGCACAGATAAGTTATTGATATTCCGATCGTTGATCCAACTGCGACGTCTGTCGAGTGAAAAATATGCGCAATGTGCAGTTAGTACAGCCGTCACGAGGACGCTGCGTTATCAATTTTTTTCGCAAACGTCAGGCCGTTTTTCTTTTTGTTTTTTTTTTACCTTGCCAATGATGGTGATAGTCACAGGTTCGACTCAAAGCAATCGCGAGGGCGGTGCTCATCGTGCATATGAATATGAACAGTTTCCATGTTTGCGTCTTACCAGCTATACCAAACGTGTGCAATTTTCCAGCTGAATACAACGCCACGAAACCAAAACTCGCAAACGCAACTGCAAATTTCAACACATGTGAATTCAGTAAATATGGCCTCGTGAAATGCTCTGCAATGGTATTTCATTCCAGAAGAATTTTGGTAATCGACAATTGATAGAAATTTTCAAATATTCTGAGGATCCCAGGATCCTATGAGTTCTTGAATTTGGAGAGAAATATGGGAATTAAATAATCAATCATTTGGTTTAACAATGAGTCGATAGACATCAGCGGAATGAGAAGAAAGATATTTTACAACTTTTTTTTGTTACTGAATCATTTTGATGACGTAATTGGCAAGTCAAACAGTTTGCACAATCGAACGAAAAGTGTTTTTTTTTGTTTCATGATTATTTTGTGGAAAAATAAAATGTGTTGGTCTTACAAGATGAATGTCCACTGGGGAATGATTTTCTTCCGTCTCTTATGATGTTGGGATCACCAGTACAATCAAAAGCTGTGTTTCCACGACCATCGGGGAAGCATCGCCAGTAAAAATCTGGTCTTGGTCTTCCTGTAAATTTCAATAACAGATTCTCCAATATTTTCTGATTTTCAGTCATTCCCTGGCACAGATTTTTTTTTTTAATAGGATTGATTTCTGGAATTCGTTTGTTAGGAAATATTGGACTGACTTCTTATACATACCTACGATAAGTTTGATTATGTCGGTGAGAACACCGTTTAATCCCAATGCCAAGCTCACACTGAGATTGGCTTGACAAAAATCTGTCCTATCTTTGTTGACGAGGAATGTTACGAATATGACTATGGCAGGCGTGATAAAAACGAGTGGCTGAAAATATCGTCAAGATCAATTCGAAAAGTGATGCAATTAGAAAACAGAAGAGTCTATTGTTATACCAAACTTACCCATAAAATGGTTGTTGGAACGTACGATTCCATAGTTGGATTTCTATACAGCCACAATTCATTCTCGTGAATTTTTCTGTTGAATGGTTCTGCACTTTCCAGCTTCCTGTTGAGCGATTAAAAATTCAGTTTATTTTACGGATTCCGATGTTTTGTGACAAGTGCACACTGGGATCTCGTTGAAACTCACACAAATAATACTGCCAGAATAACACGAAAGAGAACATCGAACCAAAAACTCGCAAGAACTTTCATTCCACGCACCATTGTCATATTATTGAAATTAAATGAAATTAAAGTTGCAATTAATAAAACTTAACAACTATTCCGGAACGTGGCATAACGCCTCCGTCCAGCCGTATCACCGACGTGCAATGATGTATATTTCACATTCGAAACCGTATCCGGCGACCGCTCAACATGTCACGATTATATTATTGACCGCACACAGACTGCTGGCTTATTTCATTTTTATATTACTCTCAACAGCTACCGACTGCTGAACAAACAGTTATTGACATGCATCGCGGTGTAGATATAGAATGTAAAATTTGTATCCGTCGTTGGTAAAAAAACAAGGTGGGAGTTTTTTTTTTTGGAGGATAAAATTTCATTACTTAACCAAGAAAACGAACTCGAACAAATTCTACGGTGCGACGGTGCGCAGCATTTATAAAACTTAATCAATCGTAATTCGATCATAGAGTCGAATGAATCGCTTGAATCTAAAGCGCAATTTCTCGTGTAGCGTCACGTCTACGAAGGGAAGCCGTAAAGATGTTAACAGTTCTGTTGTGTAATCTGCGTTCCTAGAATACGTGCACGAGGTATAACGAATACGTGCACATCGTCGAATGAGTAATTAATAAAATTTCTCGAATTTGCTGGTCTCTTCTGTTCTCATTACAAAACGATGGTGTTGCAGTGGCGGCTTGGCGTCGCGAGTTGAAATGTTGTCCTCGACATCATCGACATCGTCCACAGGAACTGGCGTTCCCGCGTCCACAAACGTTCTTTCTCTCATGCCAGCGAGTCCGAACGCAGAATCTTGTGACGAAAATTCCAACAGATTTACTTTGCATTTACATCGATTGGCTGGTCACGCCGACGACCAAGAAAATCACATTTTCAAGGATCACTGTTACGCAAGGCCATGGAACTGGAAACCAGAGAATGTTTATGTCAAACCAGTGAAGAAAATATTCTTCAGCAAGGCTGCCGATTCAAAACAGTAAGAACGCGATTGACAATCATGGTCACAAATTAAAAATTTTTCACATTCCATTTATTTATCTAGCCAACTAGAGTAATTGCCTCGATCCTGCACAAACAATGATGGATATTTTTTTACCAGATCGCTGCAAAATGCAGAGGATTGGATAGAAGTGGAAGAAACTCCAGCAGAAAAAGTTTCGGTACCTTATGACTTTACGCGTAGTCGTCATCAGATGGACGAGTTCCAAAGACTGGCGAATTTTGCTCGGCCAGAAGAAGATGACGGTGATTGGGAGGAGAAGATTGAGAAAATATTGTGGTTGCCGGTGCATCACAGGATATTTTCCAAAGTCATGAGGATTCTGTCGTCAGAGCGATTGGCACGATTAGCAAAGTCGAGTTGTTCCACAGATCCGATTTTTCGACGAAACTCAGTGGACACGGCGGCACGAAGATTTCGCGAAACTCTCGCCTCCACCGGCTGGAATTCAAAGACAACACAGTGGCTGCACAGCCTTCTCTTTGAACATTTGCCCCGAGAGTACCTGGCGATTTATCTTGACATTTTGCAAACTCTGAGACTGAAATTGCCGCAGTTAATAGATCGAATGATGTCTGTGCAACCAAGTATCAACGGCAAATCAGGATCCATCACATGGGAAACTCTCGGATCCCTTCTAAAAAGATCCTGGGACCCTCTGGCGCCTTCTCTTAATTCTCATAGACCGGTGAGTCCCAAGTTACCTAAATTTATCGAATTCTCTTCGTCGTTAATATGCGAGGAGAAATTTTGGAAAATGAAATTGATGGTAATCTATGAGCCTAAAGTTTGCATCGACGCAATGCTATGAAATGAAAAAAAAAATTAAAAAAAGAAAATGATTCGTCACTTTTTTATTTTACGAATCCATTCGTGAGGTTCAAAAAAGGCAAGAGGCAAATTAAGTAAAAAAATTTGAAAAAAGTGATGAATCATTATTTTTTTCACTTCGTGGCATTGCCTCGATGCAAACTTTAGGCTCATTGTAATCTCATGTTCCTGATACACATCCACCGTGCACCATATGTCATTAGTTTTCATTTAACTCTCTCCAGAGTCTGCGATAAACTCATTTTAATTGCAGACCAAATTACCGGGTAATCCGATTTTAATAGTAGCTCCATCGGGTCTCAACACTAACGTGTCTTCGCGTCAACACAAATGGATCACTCAACTAGGCAATCTTGGTATGATTGTCAACGTACATACGCATTTAGGAGTTTCGGCTAATAGAATGACTATGATGACTTGTATGGATCAACTCGTTCAAGCCACGCGAGCCAAGATACAAGATGTTAGAGTAGATTGTCCGGGTAGGCCGATCGTTATGATCGGCTTTAACAGCGGAGCCGCTCTCGCTTGTCAGGTGAGCTTTTGCTTTCATAAAAAATTCATAATCTAATTTTCGACGGATTTATGCAATCTCCGGAAAAATGAAATTTTGCTTTGGGAATCGTCGATGAGCAGGTGGCCCAGATGGAGCATGTGACGGCGGTCATATGTTTGGGATTTCCGTTTACGACGGTAGACGGAAAGCGAGGAACACCGGACGACACTCTCATGGACATGAGATGTCCAGTTATGTTCGTCATCGGGGAAAACGCGAGTTTGGTAACTCCCAATGATCTGGAGGACGTGAGAGAAAAAATGTTGGTTGAAACGAGTCTCGTGGTGGTGGGAACTGCGGACGATCATCTGAGGATATCGCCAGCTAAAAAAATTTCCGATGGTATAACGCAGGCGATAGTCGATCGATGCATTATAAACGAAATTGGTGATTTCGTTGCGAGCATATTGCTGCAACCGCATCCACTCCCTTTGCGTTCGGTGGCAGTGCCAAGCTGTGAAAATACGAGATCGACGAAGAAGGAACCACGGAAAAGGAAAGTTTCTACCAGCAGCTCGGTCGACAGCGAGTCTAATTCACCGAACGTTAAGAAATCTCGGCCACCAACTCCCGTCACATCTTCTACAATGTCCTCGAACAATTCAGCTCCAATCACGGTCCCCCCGAGACCTCTGGCTCTCGGGACGACGCAATCAATTCTATCAGCTCCCATATCCACAAGCGTTACATCCAACGCGACTCAAACTTCAATACAGAAGAAAAAAACCAAAGTTCCCAATTTCCAGAAATATAATTTCGCTGACAAAATCATTTCGTCGCGAAGCTGCTCCCAAGTAAGCGATTTATATCTTTTTATCATCTTCGTTTCGTTTATCAATATTTTTCATCCGTTTTCTAAGCCGGATCCTTGTTGCGTTTTCCACTTTAGCAAACCACGAATTCAAACGGTGGAATAACGCTCAATATCGGATCTCTCGCGAGCTTAGCTCCAATAGGTCCGATCAAACTTGCCCCAACCGGAATGGCTCAAACTCTTACGCCCCCGCTCAACACCAACCTCAAAGGAAATTTGAACTCCCGCTCGCCTATGACTTTGGCGAAAATTCCAAAAATCGTACAAACCAAAACGCCTCAGCTGCCCAACACGAAGACCAAAACGAACGTGCAGATTCCGGGCAAAGGTCTCTCAAAAGTTATTCCTCCGAATTATAACGCTGCTGGGAATGACCTCAAAACTGTCAACACGTCCACAACAATTTCTGGTAAGAAACCATGCCATTCCGAAAAAATCGATTCTATTTCTTTTCGGGACGTTTCTTCGGCCAGAAAAGCTTCGAAATATATTTTTCTGTATTTTACGAACCGACCAAGTAAATATTTATTCATTAAACACTAAAGATCCTGGGTTTTTATAGAGGAACAGAAAATAATTGGCAAAAACGATGACAATCTACGACTGCTCGTCAATATTCTAAATCATGAACTTTCTTGAAAACAGTCAATGCAGCGTCGCAGACAAAAATTAATGTAAATACAAGTCCGAGTGGATCACTGACAACGTTGATACAATCTGGAAAAAATACTGTCGGCGTTGTGGGTACGAATACAGTCACGCCACACAGTGTTCCCACATCATCCGGCAGCATTCTTCTCACATCGAGTATCGGTAGCGGTTCGATATCCGGTATAATGTCTTCGGCACCAACCGCAAAAGGTAGAACCCCCTAGCAACATAACGAACGAGCAAAATTACAAATTGCCACCTTGCATCATCAAAAATAAGGAAAGATTTGAAAATCTGCGAGATCTTGATTTCAAGTTCCCTCGATAATTGTTTTGATCATTTTTTTTTTGTCGGTGATTTTGTGCAGTCAGCAATTTGTGAATTTGCATGATTGCAACGTTCATTATTATTATTACGGAGTATTTTTTTTGGTCGTATTTTTATATGATCTAGAGGGATCTGGAGGATTTGAATTTCTTTTAAATTACGATATTTTGACCTTTTTCTATCGCGTCCATTCTCTTGTTGTCAGCAGTTCGATGAATTTTTTTGAAGAATTTTTGAGTGACTTAACAGAGCAATTCGAATTGTTATGCCTCGTGAATCGAAGGTCATGAACTTGAGAGCAAAATTTCCCAGATGCGGTAACACTCTTTCGTACTTTAGGATTCATTTTTTTAAGGATGGCGAGCACCAAACGCACCTTGTTAATGTAAATATAATGTACATAATGGGGGACCATTTTTCAAGATAGGAAAAAACTCAGAACATTGAAAATCTTTGAAAGTCAGAATATCATAACGAATTAGCGTTTGTGCCTTTTCGGAAGGGACAAGAAAAGTCGATTTTTTCGGAAAAACAACAACCAAAATGTTTAAACACACGAGAAGAAAAAAAAACAATGAGGAATAAAAAAAGGAAATAAGCGCGCCTGGTTTTTCGTTAATATTTTAAATAAATTTGTATTTTTAGTCAATTTGTGTAAACACGTGTCGCACGAATTTTGTTTACTTCGAGTACCGGAAGGTGCTTGCAAACGTATGTCCGTAGCTTTATATTTTATGCTCAATAAACATATTTTTGTTTTTTTTTCTTCCTCTGCTTTTTTTCTAAACCGAATTGTCTCATTTAATTCCTCTCCTACATCCTTCATATTATTTTTACGTGAGTCGAATATTCGATCTGTAAAACGACGTGTTTTTTCGCGTTTGGTTAAAATTTGATTTTTCCCATACGAAGAAGTCTCCAAATTTTTGTATGAACCGTAAAAATTATTTTTCTTTGCAACCCTTGGCTAAAAACTGCATCGTTATGTTGGTCGCCAGTTGAAAAACCAATTGTCATTGTTTTGTTGAAAAGAAACTGCATTATTGTCAAGCAAAAAAATTACAATCGATGTTTTTCCAAATCGCCAAGTTTCGTATTTCTGAATGGATAGATTGATCGTTCGTGTGGCTGCGGGCGTATCGCTAAGTATTTTTTGTGTGCTGAAAATTGTGTTGTCTGGTTTGACCGGAAATGGTATCGAAAAAATGAAAAAAGGACTGGGGCGCGAGGCAGTAGGACTAAAAGTTTGGTGGAGAATTTTCAGGTGGCATTCGCCCTATAGAATAACTGTTGGAGGAGAATTATGATTTGCAAATGGTCGAAGGGTGTCTTAGAAACCGGTGTCTCTGTATATTTTTTATAGTGACGGAGGTTGGGACAGGGATCGATGGTGATACGAGCGAGATCGGGATCCCGTTGAATTCGACGATCAAAACTCACCAAGCCGAGTGTATGGGAGGATCGTCACGTATGTTGTTACCGATAACGAACAAAACCCCAATAACGATATTGCCATTGTCAGGGCAAAGGGCGAAGGCATTGGGCAAGAGTTACACGAAGGCAGTGCCGAAAATAACGTTGAACAGTCACAACCTTCATAAGTCTCACTGCGTTCTAAAATCGTCGTTCTCGGTTAAAAAAAGTTTGGACATAGACGAGGATCTTGGTAATATTCTCGACATTCCAATCATTTTCGCCAAAGATGGAGAAAGTCTCGGTTTGATAGAAAAGGCTCCAACACCACCAGCGCAATCGCACGTCGAACCACCAGAAAAAACCATTAAACGATTAGGCCCAACGACGAAGGTCGTTCTTATAAGCAACAAGCAGGACAGGACCAAAACGACTAACCAACCTAGCGCAAACTTCGTCAGGCCTTCGCTCAGCAAACAGATCACGACCCCGCATCAAGTTATTCTACATCCACGCTCTTCTCAGACTCAATCTCCTATCTCGATCGGCACCGATTGGCACGGTTTGCCCTTACAAACGGTACAGCGTTCCAATAATCAGTCGACAATCAAATACACCAAAATTATACTGGCCAAAAGAAATTCCGATTTGGCGAATAATTCCGCCAGAAACGAGCCAATTGTTTTGACCAAAACTATATCCAAAGTAGCGAATCCACCGATCCAAGAAAAAACGGAGCACCGATATGCTGCCCCGATTCCCATAACCGTTACAACCTCCAATCCCCCTGTCAATGACGCACTCGAGATCGAAGATGTTATTAAAACCAACATCATCGAAAGAAAATTCGTAACTATACCGGAAATCGATTTAACCTCGCCGACCAAGAAGCAAGCTATTGAAGATACTTCGACGTTGATTAATGTTTCTCACCAAACAGACACAGGTTGAATCGAGACATGGGAAACATCACTTTAATTTATCCTCCTGGGTCATTTATGCGGTGCATAAATGTAGAAAAAAAAACGATCCCACTGCATCGTTGAATTCCAATATCGCTGGCTCACTGTTGCTTACAGTTTTCCATGCAAAATCAAGCCCAAAATTTTTGCTGAAACCGAATTTGATCATCAAAACATAGATTGTTCTATTTTTAATTGGAGAAATCGAAAAAATAAACTTTTTCTTTACTCCAGCGATCCGAACTTTAATAGTGCGAACTTCGAGTGATGTACCAAGCTTTAGAATGTTGGTTGACTACTTTTTGCTTCGTAACAATGAAAGAGTGCAAAAGACTTTATTCAATTAGCGAAATTCATCGCTACGGCGTTAGATTTTTAAAATTCCGTCACGACAAATCAACATTATTTTTCGAGACATTCCTTTTCGCATTTTCTCACACGATTATGGAAAAGAATTTTGTGGAGCTCGTGTGAACGCACGATCTCCAAGTCTGTATTGAACAGTCAGCATCGAATGTAATAGAATAATTTTTCAGAATGTAAAACTCTCCGAGAATGTCAATAAAATGCTGATTTATTCATTATTGTTGATAATTATGTATAAATTCGTAATTATTTTACTTCTTCATCATTTTTTCATTTTTTGTTCTGTTTTGTTCGTTTCATACGCAGCCGCACCATTCAGGTGACGCGATCATTGTCCAAAGACTCTTCCCCGTTCTTCGATGTGAACATAACGAAAATTTTCTTACTGAGCTCCGGCCCAATTTTTCGGGCTGTGCTTAAAGGCCCGGCTGCTCTCCTTATCTGTAAACAACGAGAACCATTTTTCTATTTTTCGTCCATTCAAAACATTTATCATTTATTTGGCAATTAAAAGTAGCGATTGACATCGATTACCGGAATGTCCTTGAGTAATTTCTCCCCTTCGGGCTGAGAGCAAGTTTCATAAGCCTGGAAGGAAACAAATTTGAAAAAAACCCGTAATATGCAATTCGGAATCCAACTGAAGTCTCCATTTGCAAAAAAATTGAGGAAACTTCTCTGGGATCATAGAATCTACATTCGTGAGCTAAATTTTTGTTGTCATTGAATTTTCTACATATTTCTGGGGTATTTAACCCTCGACTCATGGACCAGGGTCGTTTTCGTCCGGCCTTCTTTGCACACTGCTTGATATTTGATGAGAAAAAAGGAAAAAGGTAAAAACTGTATTTTTCCTTTAAGAGTACAGTCTGAAGATTGATCGTGATTTTTTTCAGACTTATCGATTCATAATTGCGGGTGTGATAGCGCGAAAACCCTCATGGATTAAAAGTTAATGAACTCTTACGTGCATTAATTCCCAAGGACTGGAATAAGCGGAGCAGATTGCTTCTGCAGTTTCCAAGCCAGCCAAGTTGAATTGACAAAGTTGTTGTTGCCACAGTCGTTTGAGGCCATTACCGTTTGTGTCAACTTTGACAGTGTCGCGATTGTCTCCCATAGCGTACCAATCCACCTTATCTACAATTTTTTGTCTCCTTTCCAATTTGAGCGGTATTTCAGCTATGGCTTTGGTGTATCGATAAACAAGCATCGCCAGCTCTTGTGGCGTTTCTACAAGAGTGCTGTTACAGCGGAGAGTCAATTGTACTTCGGCGAGACAGAGTTCCAGATTGTCTCGTGATATTTTGATATTGCTGCTGCCATTTGCTCGTGAGGGATCATTTTTGTCCGGTTTTTGCTTTTTTGATTTTTTGCATCGCTCAAAATAGTTTTCCATGCCATAAATAATTAGGGAAATACTTTGGTTTGGAAAGATCGAAGCGATGGACGTGACGGAAGGAACAAATGTTTCGTCTTTGATTTTCTGGACCATTTCTTCCCAATTCCATATAACTACAATTTGATTTTCGCTTTGTTCAATAGTTTCTTCGCATATTTCGTTTTGATGATTCACACGATAATTCTCAACTCTTCTTGTCCAAGTAACGCTGTTCGGTATCGGCTGAGAATCAAAGTTCCACAATATTTCATAGTTTCGCAGCACATCAATAATTTCCGAACAGCAAACATTGTGTTCTAAATCTTTATCTAAGTTGACGGTAATAAATTTCAAGCATTCACCAGGCTGAATATTCTTACGATTCCTTCTTTCGAGTTCCTTCAGTCGTTTTTCGATAACAGCGTTTGCTTTAGTTCGCGTTCGCTCTGTTTGTTCCTCAAGTGTGTTCTTAGTTCTTGGCGCTTTTTTCCTTTTGTTCGTTTCGATCGTGTTGCCGCGTACGTTCGCAAAATCGAGCTTTTCTCGACTAGCTGCGAGTGACTTAACCTCACTTTCCACATTATCGTGATCGTATTCGTAATTTTGCAAATCTATCACCGCGCTCTCGAACACATCGAGTTTATCTGAAATTTTATTTGTTCTTTCACTTGATTCAAATACATTCGTCGATTTGTTTATGCTGTAGTGAAAATTTACCGGCGGAAAATCGAAATCCGCGTCGCTGTCATTTTTATGTGATTTTTCCTGGACAACGTCGTTCACAATAATATTACGATCTTTGTTGAACAACAATTCATCGTCTGTATCGCTGAGACAAATTATTTGATCTGACATCGCAGTATTCAATAACTGATTGAAATCTAAGATTATTTTCCGATTACTAATTGTTTTTGACGGCTACTCACTGCCCCGACTTGCACATGCTCTTCGTAAACAAAATTAAATCTGCTTCGCAGAGATATTTGAACCGGTGGAGTAGATTTCTGCTTGACCCTCCCGTTCTAGTTTCTTATTGGCCGTCGTTGGGTACAAGCGAAACGAAAAATTGAACTGAAAACTATCAGTACAGTCACGATTCACTTTGTTGGCCTGCTAATTTACTGAATAATATAATTGATCGGAGAATAATTTACCGCGACCGCACCATTGCGAATCACGTCATATAACATTCCGGGGGATCGTTTTAGTAATAAGAATTCATGATCGAAAACATAAATTTCGAGAAGTATTTCTATATTTATTCGTTTTTCAAAAAAAAATTCTGCACCCGTCGTTAAAATAAAATTTATCAATTAATTTCGGTATAACTGCGGGAGCATAATCCGACACAATGATATAATTCATTAAAAAGTGATAATTTTGGAATACACCCTTCCTTTCGTAATAGCAGTAGAGCTAGGCATGAAAAAAATTTGGCGCACGTGTTTCAATAAAAAATGAGTATGTCCATACAAATCGGCACGTACATATGTATATACATAGAGGTTCTTACCAAACAAGATAGAAGCACTATCCTGCTTCGTCGTGTTACATAAACTATAGTGACCTTTCCTTTCCAAAAAGTCAAGAATCTTTCGGGATGGTTAAGGGGACCCCGTGGATTTACGACGAACAAGTAAACGGTAGCCGATTAGTGTGATTTCGTTCGGAGGATAACGGGTGAGCTGCATGAATGAGCCATTACAATATAAATTAATTTCCAGCGTTTGAAGGGAAGTGGCAAAGTCTCGTTGCCAAGTGCTCAGTGAGGAAACGTGTGCGATCGGAGTTCAATAGAAATGACACTGTTGGGTCAATCAGGGTGCCAAGATAATATCGTGGAGCGTCATCGTTCCGAGAAATCAAAATCCGCGCTGTCGATGCGGTTATTATTTTTGTTTCTCGTACAGTTATCGCTATGAAGTTTTAGTAGAGATTGTACAATAAGTGTAGACATCATTTTCTTTTCATTTTTTTTTCACGCGACCCCTCGATTAGATTATCCAATCGTTTTTTGGCTAAAGCGATTTAGCTCCAGGTCGCATTAGGGTTTTTCGGAGACACGACAAAACCCCTACTTCTTTATTTACAGTCCGGTCCTGCTTAGCACGCAGACCCATACTGCTCTCACGCTTCGATACACCGCGCAGACCCATCGCCCCCACCCTTTTCTCTCTTACGCGGAGTTGTTGTCCCCACCCCGATCCCGATGTTCGCGGCGAGAAGTTCCGTGAACCTTACAGGGTCAACTAGGGAAATGAGGTAGGATCATCACAACGCATCAAATTTTCGTATTTTATGTTGACATAGCATGTAGATAAATACTTATGCACTTATTGGTAAAAGTTCAACAATATTCACTTGCGTCCGTTTTCGCTGACGACCGCGCGGTCACCAAATCGAGTCTACGGCGGTTTTTTTCTACTGTCGAAGAAAATTGATACGTAACGAAAGCCGAATCCTAAAACTTTAGCCGCGTTTATCAACCCCCATGCAGATTACACGAAACTTTCAACTTCCGAAAGGAACAAAAACTGCAACGATACGTTTTGGAAGGTCGCGCGCAGACAGCCGCGATGATGCGCTTAGCAAACCTAACCTGATACTTTTTGTCTCCCGGAGTCGTTGAAGATTTTATTCGTTAGTTTTGTTTTCCTCCAACTAATTATTCAACCCCGTGTGCGTATAACATTGGAAAATAGCTGAAAGCATTTTTGTCGAATCGTTTCGCAACGGGATAAACGTCGCGGAAAAAAACTTACGAATATTCTCGAAGTTATCGAGATTGTAGGGGGCGAAGCAGTTCGAAGCTTTAGAGCATCAAGTTTGACGACTCATCGGTAATAGTTGGTCGCAGCATGTCCTCGGCTTGAGAACACAAAAGCGATGACCGTTGACCCGCTGACAAACAATCGAGTTAAGAGTCCAAACTTGATCCAACTTGCTCGCACTCCCTCGCTCGCATTGTCATTCACTGTCTTTCTCGTTCCCCGCGGCTTCAGGCTCTCTTTCATTTTTCTCGATTGCTATATCACTTTATCTAGCTCTGCCCCCTGCCGATCGTCAACGGTACTACGCACAAGTACGTGAGTATATCCAGCCATGGGGAAGACACGAATTCATGTATCATTGACATCTCTCGCTCTTCGTAGCTCCCGAAGCCAATTTTGAAAATATTATAATTATTACGATTCTCACACGTCACGACGTTCACGCGTCGTTGAGAATAAAAGTGAGTGATCATGACGAGCCAGAGATTTTCAACATCTCGACTTTATTCTCAATTCTTTCCCCGATTTTCCGTCATTCGAGTTTGACCTTGAAATCGAAATCTACGGCGGAGAGTCAGAAAAAAAACTACTTCCTCATAATTTGTTTGTGGCTTCTAAAAAATTCGTTTTTTTTGTTGAAAAACACGAAAAACGTCAGTTTCATTCAATTCTAATTTTCTCAATCATAGCCTGGATGAAAATCACATATTTGCACAAACGGTATATACGGTATTACGAGAGAAATTACATACTCGGAGGACGGTACAAGGGGTCACGGGGTCTTTTCCGCCGTTGATCAACCGCTCGCATCCATCACGATTCCTTAATCAGCTGTCATTCATTTGCTACAAATCTGCCATTGCATATTTTCACTTGTTACGGATTCAACGCATTCCCACAGGTTCCCTTGTCAATCGATCGATATCTATTCGGCTTTTCGTATCGTAACCTCGCCCCAGCCTTTCCAAATCTTTGCGGATATTTTCAGACCTTGCATGAGAGTGCGAAACGACCTTCAGAGGAGTATCACGTGCTACTCGTCCGTCAAAAAGGCAACCGCGAACTTTTTGCTTCTTTCATAATCGAAGAAATTATTAAAGTTGCTTTCTTTTATTATTGAAATTTAATCACAAAAAAAGGAAAAGAATGTATATCAAGGATCGTGGCAGCGACTCGACGCCTTTTTCCGATAATTATTCATTGAATTTTGAACATTATGGCCGTGTTTCGTGTCCATTTAGTTTTTGGATCGCGAGAGGGATCGTTTCACTGTCCAAACCAATTATTGCAAAATAATTTCGAGTTCTGCTCAAGAAAAAACGAAATTTCGTTGCATGATTTTTTCTGTGTCGTTTTCTTGACAAGTAGACGGTGGGTCGAAAAATAATTGCAGGAACAGATGGACGGTATATTCTTCTATGTTATTTCCAAATTTCAATCCTCAAATTCGGAATACTCGTTGACCATTAAATAATCTAGGAGAAAAGTTGAGGCTGTGGGGAAATTGTTCCTTTAATTATCCAACAGTCGTTGGGCCTGCGAACATTTTGCTCTTTTCCGATTTTCCGTAAATAGAGAGAAAGGAAATCGAGGTAAGAAGAAACGAGAGAGAGAGAGAGAGAGAGAGAGGGTGAGAGCGGGAGGGAGAGAGGGAGGAAGGAAAATTGAAATGACAATGATAACCAAGTCCATCTCGTAATAAGAAATAATGAAGGAAAAGAGTAATTTAAGAGTTGAAAGTATGATATGAGCTGTATATGCGTGTCGTCCCTCGAATGCCCCTTGGAAGAGAGTAACGTGCAACGGGAGCAAGGAGAAGTGTGACCGGAGAAAACTTTTGACCATGTCCATTAACGATATTTCCTGATAAAGAAAGTTCAAAACTGGAGCTCCTGCAATTTCCGAAAGCTGAATTCTCGAACGCTGAGCGGAATAAAAAAAATGTCGGTCCATTTTTTGCAATTATTCCGCGTCGGTGATCCGACGAACATTGTGAGAGAATTCAGCTGTAGAAATTGGCAGTTCAGGAATCGACGGTAAACAATGACGTTGAAGGTCGTTGGAATGCACTGAAATTCTTTGTTTCCTTTGACACATCTCATTATTCTAATTAAGAATTTAATCGTGACGATAAAACGATCGGTGTTTGGCCTGAAAAAATCTATCGGCTCAAAAAATTGGAATGATTTTAAAAATTGAAAAATCGTCAATGAAAATAAATATTTTTCGTTGCATTGCAACGTTGTGGACTTCAGTATCGCGTCGGTAAACAGTCGGTCCGAAAATGTGATTCCGAAATTCCGGAGCGTTAAGAACAACGAAGAGGAAACTGTGGTCATTGCTGAGGGAATCGAACGGGGTCCTATCAGCATGAATCGCATCGTCCTGATACGACGATAAAGCAACAAAGAATAAAAAAAAAAAATTCGGTTTATTTGAACTTTGACAGTGATGTTTGTTTTTCTGTTCGTGTATCTGTGGCTGTCTTGCCTAGTAAATACGCTTCTGCGATTAGACTCCCAAAGCCAAGAGTGATTCGTGACTATCTCAATATAAAAATCGTAGAAATAAATAAACGTTAGAATTTGTATATCTTTTGAATTGGGTGAGTTCCTGTTTGTGAGCGATAGCACGACGATCGAGAGGCCGAGTCGTCGGGATGTAAAGACTTGGTATTTATTGTCTCTGGTTGCCTATTTTTTCACTCAGCAGTATCCAAGCAAGAGAATTATGTTTTTTGTTTCATCGACGAGCGTAGGGGCTTGGAATTGAAATATTAAAAGAATATTTGTCGGAGGGAGCGAGGGTTCGGTGCCAAAGATGAGCTTTACACGTGATAACGTTCCCCTTGCCCTTTTACGTCGAGCGCAATCGAGTTCATTCCTCTTTCTTCCTTTCCTCGATCGATGTTTGTGAATTTGTTTTTCCCGACGATATAAAAATTCCACAAATATCGAGGAAAAATAGGAAAATCAGTATATAAGGTAAGAAGATAAAGGTCAAGATTATCTCCGTTACAATGATCTTGAAAGATCAGCGTATCATAGGTCAATGAATTCTCCTCGAAACTCTCCTAGATAACGAAAAGCACGAGGTTGTTTGAAAAAAAATCAAAATTTCCTCGAAATCTTTGAAGCCTTCGCCTCGATTGACAAAACAAAAGTTCACCAAGTTCAATATCAGAAAGCTCGGATCAACATGATGAATCAGAGACAATATCCAGATAAGTTAATAGCTAAAGAGCTAATTAACGATGAACAACAACGTGACTAAGCATTTCCGTTTACTCGAAGTAATTCGTTTAGTTAATTAAACGAAAAGTGGAAATGTTCGAAAATACTAACCGTCCAATTGCATTTAAGAACGAAAACGAACATTTTTAAATCGAACTTGCCGAAAATTATCGTTCGATTATGCAGAGCATAGAAGTCTCGAAAGCGAGTCGTACTTTGGCCAATATATAGATATACATTCGTGACAATAATAATAACAATAGTTTTCCGTAATGAATGAAGAGGCTGGAGGACATCGGGCGTCAACTGTCACGCGGCAGCTGACGATTCGAGAGTCGAGCCGGTCCTCTGCTTCTCATTTTCCAATTGCACGAGTCTGGACCCTAGGCCAAGAGGGAGATCACCCTGCCTCACTAAATCTGTATGCCTGTATATTCTCCCTTCATGAGCCCGAGTATCGCCTCTCGTCCAGCTCGTGTATATAAATTATCGACTGTAACGATAATATAACAATCACAAACTACGTACGAGTTAATTAATTCTTCTGAGAGTGTTGTATAAATCGTTTCAAAATCTTGACACGTCCTGGTGGATTTTTCGATTATTTTTACGATCCTAAACATTTTTATATCGATGGCAATTTCATGGGGGTAATTAACACGAGATTAACGAGACTTTTGTTGAAATTATTTAGTGGTAACGATCGTGAGTCTTTAGGGGATTGTCGAGTGAGGATCGATAGTTGATAAAATAACACTTCGAGTTAATTAATGAACGAAAAACCAATGTTCTATGAAGCGGTGTGTAAATATTAACACATTTTGTAACCGAAGTGTGCGCCCGAATGATTTTCCCCTTAATTAAGAGCACAGAATCATTAATGAAGAGAAAAACGTTTCAATTCGTTTTTTTTTCCTTTTTTAATCGGTTTTTATCGCCCCATTCGCTCGCGATGACCACCGCTCGATTGACCCCCTGGTTTGTCGTATTTATGTGGGTACGTTCTCACAGAACCCGCATTTCTCTGTTCACGTGCGAGGAAAATGCTAGAAATTGGTTTAAAAAAAAAGTAATGAGTGCTAAAAGTAATGACCCCTGAGGAATAAGAAAACGTTTCGTTATCTACACTCCTCGAATGGATCGTTGTCCTCGCGTTCCTACGCCCTTTCCCCCTAAACTTTTTCCTGGTTCTCCTAATTTTCTCTCTCTCTCTCTCTCTCTCTCTCTCCTCGTTTCATTTCCTTAAAAAATATAAACCCGTACGAATAAAACTTTTCCCGCATACAGCACGAAAAGTCTGCATTTCTTACTTCCGGAAACTCAGCCTCTGCGATGTATCGGATGTTAAAAATTTATATTTCTTTCATAAAAACTATCAAGACCGTTTAATCCTCCACTTACGTGTCTTACTCGTACTCACGTAGGACGTAAAAATCTTCGATTTTGGAAAAGTAATAAAAGAAACACACAAAATATTTGAAAAAAAAAAATCACGAAAAAGCTTCATCGTGATTTTTTTCTCGCGAGATTCCCCTTCTCAGTGAGCCCTGATTTAAGATTCTGTTCGGAAAAATGGAGAAAAAATAAATGTCAGTAAAAAGTATGAACAAATTCGAACGGCCAATTTTTCTAGAACTTTTCTCGTGGTGCTCAGCTTAAAGGCCCATTCCCTTTATACGGAGTATACTGTTTGAGCCACCAATCGGGGATCCACGAGTTGCAAGAGCAAGAAAGTCCAATATAGAGTAAAATTGAAGTCCGTACAATGGTAGTGGTGATATCGGTAGTATTATGGAGACGTAGGCAACGTTGCGAGGGATGACGATGAGACGAAGAGAAGAGGAGGAGGAAAAGGGGACAGTGATGCTGCGATATGCAGAGGGCACGAGTAAGAAACGTCAGTGTTTGTTGAAAGGGGCGGTGAAGAGATGATTTCTAACGAGGGGCAAAGAGGAAGGAGGAGTGCGGGAGAACGAACGGGGGGAAGGGGGAGATTTTAGTAGAATGGAGAGGGCATGAAATACGATGGTTGCGAGAGCATAAAAGCCCGTGCGAAGAAAAGCACTACGCTGTTGTGTTCTCGTACCGGTTGGTACAAATTATTGACCGCGAGTGAGAAAAATAAAAGCAAAGACATCATGGGACATACACCCCGGCTTATGTCGGCGGGAATCGTCGCTTGTCTTCTTGTCCTCCTGGCACCCTCAACTACAGCGAGTAAGTTTTTCCATTTTCACTAATTTCCTGCGCTCCATCATTTCTCTTTTCTTTCGTGCCCTCGTGCGTTCTTGTAGCAGTAAAATCCGAAAAAAAAAACATTTTGAGAATTTGAAAACTTCGAAAAACACTTTGTTCCGAAATAATTTTCATTTTCTCGTTCCCACTTGTTCCTCCGCTGATCTGTCGCCTTTAGAGACGCAATCGCCGACCCGAAAGTTGTTTTTTTATCGATTTTCTCGGCTCATTTTCTATAACCGGAAAATTGATCGCCGCTCGTTAATAAAACTTGTACAAGTGTCTCGCCTCTTGAGGATCCGAGCACCGGAAATAAGGAATATATTCTTAGGTTTCTCGCTGTCGGTCTTTGTAGATGCATGTATCGCGTAGAGTTAAGCCGGTGCTTATGACCAAATAGCGACTGTCCAATGGTACCGGAAGCAAAGAGACAGGGAGAGAGAGAGAGAAAGAGAGAGAGAGAGCTGTTCCGAGAGTACTTCGGGAGTAACGAGGGGTGTATCATCATTGGAATGATTACCGCTCCCCCGAGTTCGACCGGACATTTGGTAAATTGACCTGTCGTCGTTACTCTAGTAGCTAACATAACCGTTGTCAAATCGTTTCAATCTTCCTCTTGCATGGATCATCAAACCGACCATCCATCCCTTTTTCTTCCTTTTTATTTGATTTTTTCAATGTTGGATCCGTCACTCTTGCTTGCGTCAATGTTTCATCCTCAACGAACGAAAACCACGCGAAAATTGCTTTATTAATCAAACATGTTACGGTCTCGATCGATCACGATTCCGCAATAAAACTCATTGCGTTCGCATCCATTTCTCGCATTTTTAACATTTATTCTTATGGCCCCATGGCCCCATGGTATTTTCCTTGTATTTCTCTGAATATTCAATATTTCTATTGATTAGGACCATTCATTACGCGCGTAATGAAGATAATTAGTTTTTTCAATCAGCTCGTTGTGATGCATTTCGAAACTTGGACCGAAACAGTTTGAACTCATTTTTTTATTTAAATATTTTTGTTAATGAGATCGAAACCAAATTTACGAAATTTTGTTACCGATCGTTGCAAAGAAACGAATTCAAGTTTTTTTTTCGCTTCGGGAAGAAAAAGATTTTTCGTCACATTTTGTAGTCGATATTTGAAAAAATCCTCCCCCCGTGATCGTTGGACCGATTTGGGGAATTTTAGAATCGATGTGAAAATGTTCATTCAGCTGGAATTGGTGGAATGCGAACTCGCGAAAAATATTGGATGCATTGAGAGAATAAAAATACGAAGATATTTGAGCTTGAATAACATTTTGAATCTCTTACTATTATCAGTTATTATTGGGATGTGCGATAAACCCTGTTCACCCGAGCACGTAGATACATTAAATACAGGAGATTTGAATATTCTCGTAATTCGATAGGAGACACTTTGTCATACAATAATTGAGAAGAGTGTTTCGCAATAGTGTGTCAAGTCTTTGAGAATAAAAGATAAAAAATAAGTCCGGAGGCCGATGAAGATAGAGAAATTGAAACATCGACGCAAATAATTCTCTTTAAACGAACAAAATACCGATAAAAACTTGTCTCTGGCCTTTCGCTTCACCCCTCGATATCAGGGACTGCAGAAAATGGTATTATTCGCGCGTAGAGAGAGAGAGAGAGTACAAGTTTTGCGGTGACCAGTTGAAAATGAATGTCCCGCTCTGAAGGCTAAGGTCAAATCGATATCATCGAGAATTTCCGAGTGTTCGATCTGTTTCTCTCTTCGTGTGTCACCCAAGGGATCAAAGGTTGCGACGCCCCGTTACCCGAATTATCGTCGACGCTTGTGTGTATTTTCACAATCTCGACTCACACGAACCCAAGAGTGTGGAAATTTTCTCTATCAACGATCTTTCTTCTCCTTCATATTATGATATCGCTATGAGCGTGAAAATTCTTGCCTCGTTCCTTCCATTTACGATCGCGAGCCCTTCAAGATTTCATCGTATTTGCTTTTCGTTTATTGTTTCCTTATTCTCTTCTGTGTTTTTACGATCAATTTTAATCGAGGACGCACGAATATACGATCTTGGCTTCTCAAAAAACCCATTTCCATGGTCGTGGGTCACAAACGTTGACGATTCATCCAAAAGAAGTTTATCGTAGTGGTCACGACCCCTGAATAAAGTGCGAATCAATCTCGCTCTCCTTCCCCCACACATTTCAATATCTATACGTATTTTCGAATTTCTCTGGATGTTCAAGCTCCCAAAATCTTCTCCGCACTATCTTTTCCACTTTGTTTCATATTTAATCTCAATGTCCAGCTCGCTGATAAGTCCACGGAGATAAAACATTTTTCAAGCTTCCGATGTTTCTTCGCTTTTTTCGGTCGTTCTAATCGAACCACTTATCACGTGGCGATAAGACAAATTCCCTCGTGATGCATTTATCCTCAAATTTGATGCATCGATCTTGCACATGTATCTCCGATACACACCAATTTCGTCCCGATCAGTACAAACATTCAACCAATTTTTTAAAATATAATTACGTCCAAAAGTAACCCCCTATTTGCACCACCAATTCGGAGCAGCTTTTAGCTTGAAATTCGACAACATTTAATCGCTTCGTACGTTAATTACGTTGCTGTGATTTCGACCTTTATTCCTTCTTCAATATTCACTAATTTTTCCATCATTTATTCGTTTCAGACAAATGTATCGTCGGCTGTCATGGCAGTAAGTGTTTTTTTTTCTCTCACAGCGTGCAAAAAAATGATGTTTGTAATGACAAAGAGAAAATATTAATTGTTGGTAATTATTAATCGACACAGTGAACCCGGGAAAATCGTATTCGGAAGGGCATACGTATACGTACGATTTGAAGGGCACATCAGTAACGTCAGTGAGTGAGGCACAAGGTGAATCGAAGCTCGAACTGAGTGGTGTCGTCGAATTAGCGGTAAAGCCCGATTGTCTTCATCAGCTGAAAGTGAAAAATCTTCGCGTCAATGGAGCGGTGAGTCATTATTAAATTAAACGTTTCCTCTTTTGTTGTCGTCCGATCGTTCGAAATCGAAAATAACACAATTTATTTTACAGCCGGTCGCACTCAAGGACGTGGAAAAACACGCTCTTCAGTACAATTATCACGATGGGCATATCGACACAAGCGTATGCGCCGAAGCTGGAGACTCTCAGGCATCTCTCAACATCAAGAGAGCCGTCGTTTCCCTCTTCCAATCGGCCGTCATGCAAGATACCGGTGCATCGTCTCACCACGAGGTGAGGATCTTTGTTTTTGCTTCCGGGAAAACATGAAAATTTATGACATTTTCGTAAACTATTGTGGCTAAAAAATTCGATTTCGTTCGATCAACGGAATTTCTCTCATAGAATTGACGGTTTTTTAAAGAATTTCCTCCGATCGCTTGGAGTTTTGGCTCTTTGTTTTTTCCTTCTTCGAATCGATCGTTTGACGTTTCGGGAAACATGGAAATTTATAACAATTTCGCAAACTGTTGTGACTGAAAAATTCAATTTCGTTCGATCAAGGAATCTCTCTGATCGAAATCATGTTTTCTTAACGAATTTCTTCCTATGATCGCATGGACGTTTGGCTCTTTGTTTTTTTTTCTTCGAATCGATCGTTTCGCGTGTCGGGAAACATGAAACTTTATGACAATCTCGCAAACTATTGTGACTGAAAAATTCTATTTCTTTTGATCAATAAATTTCTCTGAGAGAAATGACGTTTTTTTTTAACGATTTTCTATGATCGCATGAACTTTTTCAAATTTTGCAAAGTTGATAATTTGGACTCTGTTTCAATGCAGACTGATGTATTCGGTGGTTGCAAGACGGACTTTGCATTCCACAAAGACGGCGACGTTCTCGTAGTGAACAAATACCGAAACCTGGCGGATTGCGCGTACCGTGAAACGATACGTCAAGGTTTGATAACCGCAGCATTCGATCCAACTGCAGAGACAAAATCGTCGCCGCTGTTGTCGTCTCACTTGAAAACGGAGCAACGATTCCTGCAGGGTGTTTTGCAAAAGGCAGTGTCGAGCGAGAGTTATTTGCTGCGACCGTTCAGTAACGGTGACTCAGGTGCAAAGACGACGGTCCGCATGGAGCTGAACCTGAAGGATAAGAAGCCAACAGCAGGTCCAGGCGGTGCAGTAACTCAACCGAAATCGTTGATTTTCGACCCGCCCCATCCGGTGCTGGATTCGTCGGTGGACGCGATCGTCAAGGCTTTGACGGCGGTGAAGGAGCAATGCCCTGAATCGGCAGTGAAAGAACACGCCGCCACGAAGTTCGCGGAGCTAATAAAAGTCCTCGGAGTCTCAAACAAAAACGACATTCTGAGCGTTTACAATCGCGTCAAGTCCGGAGCAGGTTTCGACAAAAAATCCGACAAGAAAATTCTCCTGGATGCTCTATTCCGAACCGGAAGTGGCGAAGCCGCCGAAGTCGCTGTGGAATTGATAAAAAATCACGAGATCTCAGGCCTCGAGGCCCTCGCGTATTACGCGAGTTTGGCTCTCGTTCGCCACGTCCATTTGCCAACAGTTACATCGGTAACGAGCCTCCTCGACCAAGCGGCGCTGCCTCGCATCGGTTACCTCGGAATTGGTCACGTTATTGGTAAATACTGCGAACAACACGAGTGCAACAACGTGCCAGAGGTCAAAGCAGCTCTGGGCAAGCTGCTGAGCAAAGTCGACGGAGCGAACAAGTTCGACACGAGAGAAAAAGAGAGCGTGGCTATCGCAGCTCTCAAGGGACTCGGCAATGCCAAATATCACGACAAACCAACCGCCGAAAAAATCGCCAAGGTCGCTACTGACAAAAAAGTTAAAAATCGCGTAAGGGTCGCCGCTATCGAAGCTCTTCCCTCGACGTGCTCGACCTCATGGCAAAAACCTCTTCTTGACGTTCTCGGCAACCGGGAAGAAGACACTGAGATCAGGATCAAGGCTTATCTCGCCCTGGTACGTTGCGCCTCGCCTCAAGTCGCCAAAGGCATAAAAGACGTTCTCGACAAAGAAACGGTGAATCAGGTCGGTTCGTTCATAACATCGCATTTGAGAAATTTACGCGCGAGCACCGATCCCAGCAAACAGCACGCCAAGAGCCACTTGGCCGAGATCAAACCAAGAATCAAGTTCCCCGAGGACTTCCGCAAATTCTCGTACAACAACGAATTGTCTTACAACATTGGAGCGCTGGGTTTGGGCTCGAGCATCGAGAGCAACGTTATTTACAGTCAAAAGAGCTTCGTGCCACGTTCCGCTCACTTGAATCTTACGACCGAAATCTTTGGCCACGCTTTCAACGTCTTCGAGCTCGACGGACGAGTCGAAAATCTGGACAGACTGATCGAGCATTATTTCGGGCCGAAAGGGGAGTTGAGAAGCCAGGAACTTGAGGATTTTGCCCAAGAGGGTAAACACACTTTGACGACGATGTACGAACGCATAAAGAAACGTTTTGGCGAATCGACCCGCGGCCGTCGCGAAGTTAAACAAGAAACTTTGAACAAATTCGCTAAAAAAGTAAAACTTGACACGGGCAAAGTCAACGACGACGATCTCGATGTGGACGTTTCCATTAAGATGTTCGGCGTGGAGCTCGCTTATCTGGACTATCAAGGCGCCGGAGTCGGTGCCGATCCGAGCCATTTCATCGACACAATATTCGACGTTCTCGACCACGGGCTCAACGGCGCTAAACACTTTGACAGAAATGTCGAGAGTCATGTACATTTCTTGGACGCTGATCTTGTTTATCCAACCGGACTCGGAGTGCCTCTGTCTCTCGGAGTAACCGGCGACAGCGTCGTGCACCTCAAAGCAAACGGAAACTTCGACTTGCCAGCAATAATAAAGGATCCATCGAATGCGGTTTTGAAATTGGCGCTCCACCCCAGCGCCGCAATCAGCATCGTCGGGTCGATGGTCGTCGAAGCTTTTGGTTCGCCCTCGGGTCTCCGTCTGGTCAGCACGCTTCACACATCAACCGGTTCTGACGTTTCGGTCAAGTTACTCGACGGCAAAGGCATCGACGTGAGCTTTGGAATCCCCAAGAGGAAACAAGAGATCGTTAAAGTTGCGAGCGAAGTATTTTTCGTGACGCCAGATTCGTCGAGCGTTTCGCCCAAGTTTACCAAGGGAAAAGAGCACAAAGATTGTTTCGACCAATTCGCTCCTCTCCTGGGCGTCACCCTGTGCGGACAACTCACATATCCATACGAAAACCTTGAATCTGTGCACAAAAAGCCTGTCTTCCCACTCAGTGGTCCAGGAGTCTTTGCCATCAGTTTAGAAAATAACGACGTCGAGAGTTACCACTTCAAGTTGTTCCACGACAAAGACGCGGGAGGTAGATCATTGGAGATCGTGCTGGAGACGCCAAACAGTAAAACCGACAGGAGAGTCGCGTTCAAGGTCGCCGGAAGCGTCAACCCTAATGGATTTTTCAAAATTTCCCTCGAGTCCCCGTTCAAGAAGATCCTGGCTGAGGCGAAACTTAACAATAACGACAAGGAGAAGAGCCTCTCGATCAAGGCGCTCAACGACGTCGACACTTATTTCATTCGCGTAGGAATCGCTGTTGAATCTGGTTCGAAATACAAGCCGATTCTCGAGTACAAAGTACCGGAGCACATCGAGAAGTTAGCGAGCTCCAAGACTGGAACTAAAGGTCATAAGAAGGACGGTCAATTGTACAAGGTCAAAGGTGATGTGGATGTCTCCGATTTTGACAGCGGAAAGAAATACTCGTTCAACAATGTTGTCTTTACCGCTGGAGATCGTCCGCTGGCTAGTATCGACGGTTTTGTCGCTGCGAAACCCGACGCCGTCGTCGTCGACGGTAAAATAGCTCATGGCGACGAAAACATCGCTGTCAAGATGGACGCCCGGAAAATGGACAAGAAATTGAATCTCGATCTCGTCGTCGTGCCCTCCAGGGATCCGAACTTCGGCTTCAAACTCCACTGGCATTACGACCGACCCGCTGAGCTGCTCGACCATCAGCTCGTTTTCACTTACGGTGCCGACCTCGAATCCAAGGTCAACCGATTAACCATAACCGATAAATTGTCGTACAAAAAATCGGACCAACCGGTTGCTGGCGCCGCAGGATCGTTCACTCCCGCTTACCTCAAGCACGTGACCGCAATGAAATGCGAATCAAAAATAACGTGGCCTGCGGAGGGTCTCGCGAGCGAATTCGAGATCGAACTCTCGCCGACGAATCTCTGCACCGAATTCGATTTCGAATATGGAAAATTCAAGGTCGGCTCTGATCTCGAACTCAAAGTCGACAAGGAACACGCCCAAGACGCGGAGCTCAAGTTCAAAGCTCACTTCCTCGAGAGCAAAGTTGCCCTTGCCCTTAAACGCAAACGACTCGGTGATCACAAGAGCAAACTAGAGGCTTCTCTCGAGTTGCCGGGTGGCGGAAAATACGAGGCCGACGCCGAAGTAACTTACGACGTCAAAAAGAACGACGTCAACGTACAAGTCGATGCTGATCTCGCTCTCAATGGAAAAAAAGTCAAGATGGACTATGGTGTGCTCGCGAATCCCCATAAGACCGAGAGTCACGCTCTTGTAACGCTCGACTCGACCAAATACATCGATTTCCTCATGTCGCTCGAGTACGGGGCGCATCCTCACGGCAAACTTAATCTCCAGGTTAAGAAAATCCTGATGGTCGGTGGTCAGTACAATTACCAGAATGGAAAAGGCACCGCGAACCTTAACGTTGATATCCTGAGTCTGCATCGTAAGATGAAAGGAACCGGCGAAGTAAACGTCGAAGGCAAAAAGCATCTTGCCAATGTCGAGTTCTTGTTCGACGCGGAAAAAGATCCGAGCAAGCGTCTCAAGATCTCATCCGACTCGGACGTCACCAAAGAATCTATCGACTCGAAAAACATCGTCGAGATCGGAAAATACAAGACAGAGGTAAACGTCAAAGGCAGCTTGAAAAATAATGGAAAGAGCGGCTACGAGGCCGACGGAAGTGCTGAAATAACTCTCCCGAACGATCATTTCGTCGTCCTCAAAGCCATCCATCACATGATCCGCGATGGAAAGAAGAACCGGCTCAACGGAGCTTACGAATTAAGCGACTCGGTTACCAAAGGTGGCCAAACCGCGAGACTCTCCTATGGAACGGAACTCGGCTGGGTCGAGGGACCCGACCACGAGTACATCGGCAAGCACAGCCTCATGGCTCAAACCTACTCAGGAAAACATTTGAAACTCGACGTTTCTGGCAGTCACGAACGCGTACCCAACTCCGATAAAAGAAAAAGCGAATTTGTCGTCGGTCTTGATGGATCGTGCATTCCTAAACGCTTCGTTTTCGCACTCTCCGGCAATTACAATGCTCAGGATGGTGATTGGAAGGTCAAGTCTACGCTGGGATCAGATCTCGGTGTCAAGGTAAAAGATTCAATTTCACATTCTATTCTCGCCTGAAGAAAAGACACGATCCTCAAAGATAAAGTAAAGTAGGCGTTTCATGACGTCACAGAAACTTAAAATCGTTCCTACGGGAAAACGGGGCGAAAGAAAAATTTCATATTAGAATTGCATTTTCTATGATTTTTTATCTTTCGAATGAGCCTCGGTAGAGCAGAATCCATCGAGCCAATGCAGAGAAATCGATTCTCCAAAAATCCCGTGATATCGCATTTTAGCCATTGTCCTGCGATGTCGAACGACAACGAAGAATATTAATTTGAAAAAGTCGAAGCTTACGAAAAAAAATCAACACATCTTTGTTAGAGTGTCTCAATGGTCATTGTAATTCTCGATATTATTTCCTCTTCCCGCATATTTTTCAAGGGCAGATCTAGGGCTGGCTGAACTTTTAATGTCCACAGGATGTATCGTGAAATGAATTGTCGAGTTAATGTAAATACGAGAATGTGTGTTGTTTTCAGGGTTACGGAAGTTACGCGCGGGGAGATAACGTCGACAAACCAACGACGAGCGAGTCTGTTATAGAATTTAAATTCCCAAGTGAGAAACTGAGTTCTCTGAAGTTGGAAACGAGCGTGAATGTCCTGGCGTCCCACGATGAACATGGCAAGTTTTCGTACACGGGAGTAAAAAGTTTGACTTACAATGGGGACAAAAAACTGAAAGCTGAGGTGGCGATTCGTCATACGGGAGTGCCGGACTCTCGTCAACCGAGTGACGGTAACGCCGAAGTGACGCTTACTCTGTTGGACAATGCACCATTGACGGTTGCCACGTCGTACAAGTGCGACCCGACCGGTGAAATGAAAAAGGGCAGCGGAACGCTCAACGTAAAATACGGCAAAAAGGCTGCAAACCTTGAAACCGATGTGAGCTTCAGCGAAGATCTAAAGACGGTGAAAATCGACGCTAAAGCGACGACACCGATCGAGAAATTCCGTAATGTTGAATTGAAGCTGCACAGGAAAAAGGCCCAAGACGATATTCACGACCTGGAAATTCAGGTGGTTGCTGACAACGCGAAATATACTCTCGACAGCCAAGTCCAATTGAGTCCGTCAGCATCAAGCGTTAGCATCGTATTGACCTGTCCGAGCGGCAAGACCGAGCTCATCAGCAAGTTCAAAGTTCTGCCTGACAACGTCTATGTTGGTAAGATCTGAATCTCCCTGGAATTCTCTTCTGTTCTCCTTTTGGCAAGGTTCCCTCGTAGTTCGTTATTCCCTGCACCGGATATCCTCGAAACTTCTTACAAAGTGATAGAAAACTTTTGGACCCTGCTAGTAATCGCGTACGGGTTTGTTTACGAACAAGTTAATCGACAGTTTAATTAAAAGTGGCATTTGGTCGAAAGCTACTTTATTTCGCCTTTCTAAATGGTCAACACATTTCCTCATACGTATGTTTGTCCCAAGAAAGTTTCTGCGAACCCCTGCTAAGAACTTCTCGACCAGATAGTAATAAATAACTCGTACAGCCAACAGGCCACCCACCATTATGTCTACGAAGGTTAACTTAGTTTCCTAATCATTTTTCTTCTCCCTTAGCAAGTTCTCTCTGAGGTACAAGGCAATGGAGCCCAGCCACTGGGCTAGATAGTTAGAAATTACGAATTGTTGGACCAGTCTCTGCACTATTCTCCTTTGTTCCTCTGTGCCTTCGATAGAAACTTTTGGGCTAGGTATAGCGAGACGTGGTATGCAGCGAGAGAGAGAGAGAGAGACAGAGAGAGTAGCCAATTTCCCTCTTCATAAAGGCTGATGTAGCCAACCACCGACTTGAACATGTGATATTTTATTCACTCGCGTTGCATTCATCATAGCGAATCAAGTATTTTTATGAGAAAAATAAAATCCCTGTGCTGAGAGTTAGAGCAACAGGCAGTCTCGGTTTTCTTCCTGGACTCAAGAATATTATTGTCAACAGGTGAATGGAAAATCGACTCGCCGAAAGGTTTCGTCGCTGCAGATGGTCGCGTGAAAATCGACAACATCGACAGTTTTCTCATCGAATTAAACTTCGACAGTGACAAAATAAAACACAGAAAAATTCATGCCGAGATCGGAACGAAACTGGCGGTTAAATCAGGAAAAAGGATCCAAGTTACGGTGACTAGTGACGGCAAAAACATCGTAACCGGAAGGTAATAAAGTTGATTTGGTTTTTAGTCACTGTGCACGTTCGATTCGAATGTATATTCGTTTACTTTTCTATGCGAATATTGTCTGGGCCCTTTGATGGGATTGATTGATTCACATGGTCGCTTCAGTGGAATCTTTTTGTCCCATACTTATCACGGGGATAATGTTTACAGTACGAACTACAGTAAACGCGACGAGGCTGGAAAAGTGATCGTTGAGGGTAACGGTAATCTGAAAATTGGTGAAAATACGAGGACCTCGAAATTCACTTATTCTCGAAAACAGTTGACTGCCGAGGTCGATGGTGAGGTTGGAGTTGCTATTCTTCTCAATACCAACTTTGGACCTTCCGCTGTCGTTGGGGAACTCAAACTCTCCAACAAGGAAGTCCACGTTTTTAATAGCTACTGCGAACAGAGCAAGGATTGCGCGTACTTCAATCTTCAGTCTGCTTTCGAAACCGATGGTGAGTCTCGATCAGTGGCTATTTACCAAATTCTCGGATTAAAGTTGAAAAATTGTGAGATGAACGAAAAAAACGAGATAACGTTCGTTTTCATTGAATTAATTAACTTTGTTCAATAGTCAACGCGCAAGTCGTCCACGAACTGACGGTTGAAGTTAATCTCAAAAAGTTCAACGTCCCCGTTGAGTTTGGCCTGAAAACGAACACGAAATATCTCCTGAAGGAACCGACCTTCGATCACACCGCCAATCTGTACGTCCATACCGCCAAGGACAAGACCCAGTACTCTTCCCAGGTCTATCTGCACGCAAAGGACTCCGGTAAGTTTGACCGAACACAAAGGATTTTTCAAGCGCGTCCGTGCTCTTCGCTTTAATTATTTCTATTCTTTTATTTTGATAAAAAAAATTGTAGCTATCGTTTTGACTCTACCGAGCCGCGAAGTTGCGATCGTAGCTTCTTACGAGATTCCAAAGTCCCGTCATTCCGGTGCCGTCAAGGTCGACGTTTCCGTCTATCTCGACAGGAAGAACAAACCTAATGACAAAACTAGCTTCGTTGCCAGCGGCGATATTAACATCGAGAAAAACTCCGCTTCCGTCAATGGCGAAGCCAAGTTCACTTATCCGACGCAACCCAAGGTTCGAGGGAATATTTTATTACGTACGACCTTCAATGGCTTTGAGGATGATCACCGGAGTTGTAAATAAAGAGAAAAAAATCGGAAATTCTCGTTAATTTTGATTTTTTTAATTCCCACAGGATATGAGTGTTAACGGTCGGTTCCATTACGGCGGTGATCATCTGCTGGACGCGTCCCTAGACCTCGACGTCTTCGCCGAGAAGACTCAGAAGATTTCGGTCGTTGCGAAAGTTGACCGAGTTTCTCTCCGACAAGACAGAGGATATAACGTGACGGGTAACGTGGAGCTTCACAGCCGTGGCCAACAGCTCAAGGTAGACCTTAAGCAACATTTCGTCGCGACAACACACGAGCTCGGTTTTGGTTCGTCTCTTTCCTACACCGATCAGCATCAAAAACCAAAGTCCGTCGGTGTTTTCTTTGCATTCGATTCCTCGGAGATCCAACTGAATGTCAATGTGCCCGACAAAGAACTCTTGGAGATTGCCGCCAGATACAAGCTCACGAAAGACCTTCAAAGGGCCAGCATCTCTTACACAGTCCTGGACAATCCAGACGTCGCAATTTCCTACGAAGGACATGGTCTTACCGACTTCAAGTTTACAATGGGCGAACGAGGTAAGTTTCTCACGATTTTCGCCCGCCAACAAACTTTTTTCCCAACTTTTCTCACTTTTAACGTTGATATATTTTTCAGAGGATACCAAGAACAAGCTGGAGGCTAATGGCCGCGTCGCTTACGGTGAATTGGCCGAGATCCACGCCGACGTTTACAAAAATGGCGAGAAGAAGGATCTTTTCAACGCGCTCATCCATCTCGATGACAGTAAATTCCTCAAGTCTGACTTCGGCTACAACAAGGACAACATCGTCGCTTTCGTCGTGAGTATATACCGCGCTGGAGAATTCGTTTTCCACCTTCAACAATACTCCGCCTTTGAAAATCCTTATCCAATCGATTTCTTCGTCTTATTTGATAGGATTACATGCGAGAACGAGGAATCAAGCTGGCGAGACAAATGAAAGAAGTTGGTCAGGCTGTCGGTCAAGAAGCAATCGTCGAACTTAAGGATCTCCTGCAACATCTGAAAAAAGCATCACCCAACGTAAAACCTCTTGTCGACTACTATCAGGGTGAACTCGAGAAACTCAAGAACGAGCTTCATGCCGATGAGACGATTAAGGAGATTCAAGCTACTTTGTAAGTTTCTAGTTTATTTTTAACTTTTCAAAAATTCAAGAAAAACTCCATTTCATTCAAGTTTGTGCCAAACTTCAAGAATTCTCACTCCAAACTCGTCTCGATTTTAACAGGCACAAAATTTTCGGTGGCGTCGTCGTCGCTGTGACCGAAACTCTCAAGCAATTGGCTGGTCAGCTCGAGGAATTGAACAAA
This sequence comes from Campopleginae sp. 14b, assembly GCA_030522525.1. Taxonomy (NCBI): domain Eukaryota; kingdom Metazoa; phylum Arthropoda; class Insecta; order Hymenoptera; family Ichneumonidae; species Campopleginae sp. 14b. The sequence continues at coordinate 56,469 of JAPYYS010000939.1, forward strand.
CAATTACACGAAATCGTAGCCAAGGTCAACGAGGTGATTAAGTCGACGTATCCTATTCTGAAGGAATCATTCGACAAAGTTTTCCAAGCTGGAATCGAAGTCTTTGACGCAGCGAGCAAACTCGTCACAACCTATCTCAAGGCCATTCTTACGGTCGTCAACGAACATCATAAAGAGATCAAACAACTGTTGGGCGTCGGTGCTGAATTAGCACAAGATATTGTCAAAATTCTCGCCAAGGGAGCTTCTCAGATTGAGAAAGAAATTAAGGACTTTGTCGTTCTTGTCGTACAGCAGATCAAGGCCTTGCCCATTTACGAATTCGTCAAAGAAAAATTCGCTGAACTTTCCAATTACCAAGTTCCCGATGCCGTTTTGGTGCCGATCGAAGAAGCTTACGTCCAATTGAAAAAAATCCTGCCCACCGAAGAACTCAGGAAATTCTTCACCGTCACTTACGACTACATCATTAAACACGTCAAACGTCAGAAGGTTAGTCGCTTCTTTATGATTCAGGGAGAAAAATGGATATGTAAAACGTTGTAGAAAAAATTGCTTTGATCATTGACTCTTCGTTGCCAAAACTGTGTCATTTTGGCGCGAATCGTTTTTCATTCGGGAAATGAATTTGAATTCCTTTTAATTCATTAATTTTATCTCGCAAGCTAAAAAGGATCGAAATTTTTTATGCTTCGATTTACAAATCCACTTGCCGAGGAAAATACATGAGAGGAATAGGAAAAAAGATGAAAGTACATACTCCATATTCAATAAAATCATCAGGTCGACGATGCTGTGGAGATAAAAAAGATTTGGGAAGCCGGAATCGAGGCAATCCAATCGATGCTGTCCCTCATCCAGAGCCGAACCACCTTCGATAAGCTCTTTGGTTTCTACTTCGTTCGAATTCCTAGTGATTTGAGTGCATTCACGAAACTTCCGGGAGTCGCGACCCTCAAAGTGTCCTTTATCAATCTCTTGCAGAATCGCGAGCTTCCGACACCAGCTGATATATATTACGCTTACAGGTGGGTGTCTTAACTATTTTTATACTCAACAAAAATTGACTAGAGCCGTTAAAATGATTGAGAAAATAAAGAATAAATATTTTTTACGCTATTTACACAAAAATAGTTTATTCGTTGAGAATCTATGATTCGGAAAAGCTGCCGAAATGAATATCGTGATCGTATTTTACAGGCCGACTCTCCACCCAACTGATTTGATTCCACCATTCAGTAAAACTGGTTTCTTCCTCGAGGGTGGCCACTTTTTCACGTTTGATGGCCGCCACGTCAGCATGGCCGGAACCTGCGACTACATCCTCGCCCAAGACATGCGGGACGGTAATTTCTCCGTAGTGGCGAATTTCGCAGCTGGTAAATTGACGAGCGTGACTGTGACTGCTCCAGGCGAGAGTATCACAATAAAATCCAACGGAAACGTGAGTCTTCATTGATTTTTCCGCAGATCCGGTCAAAACAAATGTTTTCCTTTCATTCAAGTTGCTTTATTTTCGTTTCTTTTGTTTTTAGATTCTTGCCAACGGAAAACCCGCCGAATATCCAGTCAGCACGAAGAACCTTCATGCTTTCCTGATCCCACCGATCGTTAACGTCAAATCGGACTTCGGAGTACATCTTATGTGCACTCCTAAATCCCCGATGAGCTGCGGGCTTCACATATCCGGCTTCTACCTCGGAAAGGTCCGCGGTATACTCGGAGATGGCAACAACGAGCCCTACGACGATTTCACTCTTCCATCCGGTCATGTAAGTTTATTTACCCATTTTTTTCACCAATCCTTTTTTCAGAGAAACAAAAAACTGTTTTTTCTTGACTTTTCTGTGGGTGCTAACCCGAGCTGCTTCTACAAGTCGGCCAAAATGATAATTACCATTAAAATCAATAATTACGACGTTATAAAAAATAGCAATCTCGTATTACGAACTCGGCCACGTTTCAGATCACGGAAAATGAGGCAGAATTCGGAAACGCTTACAAATTGAATGCTGGATGCGCCGCTGCGACGACAGTCGATCACAAAACTCATCAACGCAATCCAACCTGCACTGAATACTTTTCTGGAAATTCTCCAATGAGGTTGGTCGATTCGATTTTCTCCTAAAAGTTTAACTTACATGAAAAATACAAAATTGTGGAATTTATTTCAGGAAAATTACATCATCCTCTCATTTGATTCGACACTTCTCTCTCTGGCTACTTTAATAACTCTTCGTTTCAAATAATAATGATAGTATTGAGGAATATCTGCGAAAATATCGAACGAGTGTGGCACGTAATCTGTTCGCCGTAGAAAAAACAATAATTTATTTTCCTCTTTATTCTTGATAATTGCAGCTCATGCTTCAATTACGTTGATCCGTCGAATTATCGTCAAGCTTGTGATCACGCTGTAAGTGCTGGTACTCCACAGGCTGCTTGTCTCATTTCCGGTGCTTACTGGGCCGCTTGTCTCAAAGAACGTGTCTTCATTTCCATTCCCAACGCTTGTGGTGAGTCAATTTCTCGAATTACTCGCTTTGTTTCGTTGGACGTGATATTTTGTTTTTTTCTTTCTCACTACACCTTTTTTTACGGATCGCTACTACGATAATGAGATAAATACCAGACGATGATTCAATTGTGCCCACTCAAGTGGCAAAAAACGGAATTTGTTTTTACGATTTCATGGCTCTCAGCTGCTTGATTGTTTAATTTTTTTCATTTTCGTTTTATCATCAGGAAAATGCAAAGTCAAGAACGATGAAATTTCTGTTGGCGATACGTTCAGCGTTAAAGTTCCACAACAACAAGCCGACGTAATTTTTGTTGTCGAGCAGGACACCCAAAATGAAAAGATCTTCAAGGAACTCATCCAACCATTGATCACTGACATCAAATCAGAATTCAAGCAACACGGTGTCACGTGAGTATCGACCGTTTTCCACTTTCCCATTCTCACATAATTTCCTTCACATTTCGATCGTTGGAATTTGATTTTTTTATTTTTTTTCTTCATCACATAGCGACGTACACGTTGGACTCATCGGTTTTGGTCAACACATGAAATGGCCTCAACACTACACCACTGGTGGCAGCATGAACGTCGATGGTGACGTTAACAACATGAAATTCGCTCAAAGAGAGCCGCTTTTGAGCATCGAGGTAAATTATTTGCATTCTTTTGAAACTCTTGAAAAGGCTCCGGCTACAAAATTAAAATTTTAAAGTTGAACACATAAATTTTTATTAAAAATGACTGCATTAATGTTATTTGCACGTTCGGATACTGATGTTTACATTATGTCGATTTGGCTCGGAACTTAGGACGCCAAAGCTGGTAATGCCTCGACGAAACTCGAGTACCTGAAGCAGAGACTCGATGTTGAACTTGGTACGTTCAAGCTCACTGATGCTTATGAGGAAGCTATTCGCTATCCGTTCAGAGTTGGAGCTGCTAAGGTCGTCGTTGGTGTTATCGCCTCGCCCTGCGAGAAGAGCCCCCTTCCCGTTTCGGTGAGTATATTCTACATGTACCATAATTAAGGACTCTTGTTGCCCTTAATTAATCCTTTGTAGTGCCTCTTCCTACAGGTACCTGTTGATAATTGATTACTCATGTACACCGAGCTAACACACAGCTGTGCATACTGGCCGCAGTGTAAATTGCTAATTTTTCATAATATGACAATTATCCTATTTTTGCAAAATCCAGTATGAAAGAATGTGTCGAATTTCTTTTATTTTTCTTCAATTTTTGTACATTGATTTGAATTCCAACTTTTCGATCGATTAAGCCATCGCCATTAAACATAAAATTCATGCGATGTTGGTGGATTTTTCTAAGTTTGAGAATGTGGCGGAGATTTTAGAAAAATATGACGAGATAAAAATTACGAAAAAAGCCAAAATTGCGACAAATGAATGAAATCATGATCATGATCCAGTTTGAAGAATCCAGCATGGAAAAATATCAAAAACTTGCCGACTTGTTTTCAATTTCATTCAATTTTTGTACAATAATTCGACATGCAACATTTAGATCGAACGAACAATAGAAATTTAATAAAAATTCATACGATGTTGGTGAACTTGTCTGAGTTCAAGATCCCAAGGAAGTTTTTCTCGGAAAATATGAAAAATCGCAATAAATGAATGGAATAGAAATGAACAACATAAAAATTGAAAATTGTTATGGTTTTTGCAGCTTCAACAACTGAGATTGGTGATGGGCCAAAAAGTGTACCGCGACCTTGGTCTGACATATTATCACATTTCGCATTTGGACGAGATCCTTGTTTCCGGCAAGCCACAAAAGAACGTAATCGGCTTTGATGCTCACAGTGCTTACACATTCGCTGATAGCAAGAAGAAACCACTCGAAGGAAATGCTGAGATGAAAAACAACCTCGTTCTCCCAAGCAACGACGTTTGCGCCAGTTTCGCTGTTCACGTGAGTATTTTACGATAATATTTTCCAATATAACAAACACAATGCTTTCGCATCTGTCAGCGTTTTTTTCTTGGCTAATAAATTATTATTCTATTCCTACCCTCGGCAGTCCGGAGGTGCTGCCTTCGCAGTCGACCACTTCCAGGAGGCTAAACCGAGCCAGAAGAAGCAATTCGCTCAAATAGCTGCGAGGAGAATCGTCGAGGGTCTCGTCAATACCGAACTTGAGGAAGATTGCGTTTGTCATTTACACCACGGCATTGATGCACGTCCACGATGCAAAATTGTTGGACGCAAGGAAAAGGAACAACTCGCGGTATGAATTTATTTCTAAAATATTTTCCGTCCTTCTTCAATTTACCTTAACAACGTAATTAAATAATTCATGATTTAAAATCCCGTTCCCATGGGATTAAAAAACCGAATAATTCTTTAACAACTCACAAAATATTGAAAAATCATTGGAACGTAATTTCATCACAGCAAATTGTTGGAATCACTTAAACTGATCGCGTAATTGAGAATGAAAAAATGGTTAATTTTTTGCCAGAAAAATAAATTGGTAATAATTGTTTTTTTTTTTGTATTTTCAATTTCAGAGGCACACCAAAGGTGTGAAAGGCTAAACGCATGAGAATCCTCCTACGTGCGAGCTATTATTACCGTTTAAGTAGACGTACGACGTATTTGTAATATTTTTGTTTGTTTTTTTTTTTCCTTATAAAATACTGAAAAATCGATCGTCTCCGAAAAGTCTGTTTTTGAGCCGGCGAGGGTGTACTCGTAGTTCATCCTCACGAATCACTCATAATTCTCTGATTTTTATTTCATTATTAATATTATTGTTATCATTATTATTATTGATACATTTTTTTGTCTACTTTTAAGTTAAAATAAGACAGTTTAGCAAGAAATGTACGATATCGATCTTATCAGGATGAAGAAAAATGTAGTAGACGATGCAATGCAATTTTTATAACGTGTATCCCGTTTATCGATTTAACAAATCGGAGACGGTCGTGGCTATTTGTGAATAAACCTGAAGTTTGTAACTAATTTTCATCTCGTTCAATTTATTTTCTTTCCTCATGAACGTCGTTGCGTTAGTTTCAGTTGGTTATTGACTCTGGATTGACATGACGCGATCTAATTGCCTTTTACTTCGGAGTCTCGATCCGAACGATATTTGACCGGAAAAATAATTGATTTAGTGTCAAAGTGCAAACTGAGGGAATTTTTTTTCACCCCATTGACGTCAACGATGTGTGACGGCGTCGATAAATTTCTCAAGTCCTTTCGGACTCGAAAACTAGGGATCGTTTCAGGATTAAATTCGATCAACGAACCAAGATGCTTCGCTCCTCACGTCGACCCGACACGTGCTAGACTGGCTTACGGCAAATTGGCTCTGCCTACCTTGGTTATTATAAGGCTTAGTAAAAAAAAAAAAAAAACAACATTTTTTTCGATCCTCCTTGTTCTTCCAAACCCTTACACCTTTTTACGACTCTTTCGCCCAAGGCCATCAACCGAATTCACTCGAATAAATACACCCATTTCTTTTTATTCTTCGCTCCACCATTGTATCGACTTGTTGCCACGATTTTTCGTTATCACCACCAAAAAACCGTTATTTTATCGTTCAATCTTTTAATCAATCATTTACGCTCCGAGTTACTTCGAACAAATTGAAATGGAACGAAAATATTGACCGAAGTTTTTATCTCTCATTCTCAGTCGACATGACCATGAGTTCCATGACTAACGCCACTAATCAGAAGCATTTGTTCTCCTCATTTTTACTATCGGTTATTAACTTTTTTCAATGAATAACAAAATGTTGGAAAAAATTGGAAAAAAATGTATAATTTTCGTGAATTGTCGATCAGGTTCGTGATTTAGAAACGAGCCAAGATGGGAACACGGTGAGGCAAATAATATCCACTATAGCTGATATTGTGATGAACCCAGAAGAAATATGTGCTGCTTTGGAGCTCGGAATACACGAGAAGTAAATGCTGACTTCGTTCGTACGTCCTCGTTAAACGATGAAGTAATTAAGTTCGTTGTTATTTTAGATTCGCTGAACTGTTGATATCCGAGGATCCTTATTTGAGAGAAAAAGTGGCCATTATATACAGTGCTATGTGTCGGAGAGCTGTCGGGAGTGAAGCCATTTTACGACACCACAAGACCCTTCATAATCTCTCCCTAGGACTCGACGATCCTTTGGACGTAATTCGTGCCAAAATGGCTCAAGTCCTTGAGACTCTCGCACGAAATCCCTTGGGTTTAATTGCTTTTCATGAATTGCTTTAATTGCCTAGTTTTGTCATATGTGTCAAATAATTCCTGGCAAATCGTTTCTTCGATCTTATTAAAAATATTTTCTTCGATGAGGCCTTAACATGAAAGATTGTGCTAAATCCATATTTCGAGCGATCAATTAATAAACGAAAACCACATCTATTGGATTCTCAGATATTAAACTACTTTTTTTTAATCAAATTTGATTTATCGATTTCGAAACGTCAAATAAAACCACGCATGCACGTGTGCATTCAAAATATTCTTATCTTTTGGCAGGTGAATCGGGTCTCAGAGATAATTTACGCACAAAATCCTCAACAGTAAATAATCCTTATCGAAAAAAAACCATAAATTTGAAAAATGAATAATTGTCCATGGAAATGTAGAATTTCTTGAAAAATAGGGTTTTCTCGTTTTTTTTTAAAAATAAACTTCGTATTTTTTGGGATTGAAATAAAATTGTGAAAAACTGAATTTTTGCTTTTAAGTTTCTGAAGACTTGTGCTCGTTGGGATTCCTGGAGAAGCTTGTCGATTTGATCGGCGAGGAGAAAGAGGATGCGATATTGGTGAGATATGGGCACTTTGTTCTCAGACGTGAAGTTAATCTTGAGGAAGGATCAGGAGAAAAATTTTCCCATTTATTCCTCATATCCTGGAGATTTATATGCGTAATATTTGCCGAGTAACGTAAAATGTCGATGATTAATGAGCAATAATCGATGCTTATGCTGCTCCAAGGTTGTGCATCTGGAATGTCTCGAATCGCTGACACTGTTGAACCAAAATGTCAAAATACTCGCATTAGAAATGAATGTGATAGAGAAGCTTCTTGCTTTGCTCGAAAACCACGAGGAGAAAGTTGTGTCTGGGTCACTTTCGTGTTTAGCTACTCTGAGCGAAGTATCACTGGGTAAAGAAAAATTAGAGGAACTGAATTTTCTGCCGATACTCAAAACCTTGCTGGACGATGAAGTAAGCAATGTCGAGAGTTTTTCGTTATTCTCATATTTCCCTTCGACTTGGTTGTCCTTCGATGACTAATGCCACAAACGAGGAGCTTTTTTTTTCTCATTTTCCCCAACATTTTTCAATCTTTGAGTTTTCCCACTCAGAACGACTGGGGAAACTCTTAACGAAATGAGCAAAAGTCGAAAGAGCTTATCAGAAGGATGACGCAGATAAAAAAAGCTTTTCATGTTCCTTCAACAGTCTTAAACACACAAAGAGAGACTTAGGTTGGCAAATTTTAACAGCGAGACGTGATTCGAAGAAAAGCAGCAAAGTTGATTGTTTTTGTGACGATAACAACCGGAGGAAGGAGAAGAGCTTTCGCATTGGACATGGTGGAGAATCTTGTGCAATGTGCAGTCCATTCCACGCGAGATCGAGAGCTCCAGTTAGCATCGTTAAAAGTAATAAATAGTACGATCATTAGTCAGTGAAAAGAATCGAAGAACTGATGAATACCAAAGGGTTTTTTCAATTATCCAGGCACTATCGAACATCGCTGAGCTGCCGGAAGGTCGATCGATGCTTCTATCGAATTGTTGCATGTTACTTGAGGACATGGATACCGGAGGTGACGAATCAACGGAAGAGCATCGGAAGATATTGCTCGGAATAATTCGCTGGCGTCCGTGACGCCAAAAACCGAAGATCCGTTCAATTTAGTTTTCCCCATACATCTATTCTGAGTAACAAAATATTTAAACATTTGCCAGACAATGAATGAGTGTGAGCGATGACGATGATAAAACCGAAAGATGCTCGATTCGTGGAAGGATTGGCCGGAGAGTCTAAAAATATTCGTAAAAATAAATGACGTCGTCAACCTTTTCCCATTCCTAACTCGATCTCTTTTAGGGACCACATTTTTAAATTACTTCGTAGAACTGTCCTTCCAAATTTGCCATCCTCGCGATGCGTCGAAACGAGAGTGACGCTATAACGATCGTTTAACGGCATGTTAATATTAGACTTCAAAGAGAACAGATGTTTCGCTGCGCTGGTGACTTGAAAGTAAAGAAAACAAAAATTAGAGGAATCGCTAAAGTTCGAGGATTTTCCAAAGCCCGAGCGACGTTCGAAAAATTAACATACAAGGTTAACTTTTTCATGAAGAATGCAAATGAGCACGGTGGCGCTAATCTATATGTTTTCTTTTGAATGCCCGCATGTAACACTGTATCACACGTGGGAGCATACACGATATGATAGATCTACGTTTGTTCGTGTCTTATCAGAATTGACATGAGGATTCAGCCAGTGTGTGCGAATGATATTCTCTCCTCCATTTGGCATATAGTGTGCGCTGAGTAATCAGAATTTCCATAATTCATCGAGTTTGATTAGGGGTGATTGACGAAAAAACATATTCGTTTGCGAGCCTTGAACGAATCTTGTATCTGGGCGCCGTCTGTGCATCTTTGTATCCTATGACATGGCTCATTCAAATTCCTTCATCATGCCGAATGCCTCGTCATTCAAATGTTTATGTTAAGCAGCGAAATCTGTCTCTGGGTTTTGTCTGTACCAGAAATACGTCAAATAGATTTCTTACAGTTATATTTGACGTCATAATCGAGCGAATGTATTGCAAACAGAATGACGATGTTATTTTTTACTCCAGTTTCAAGGGATATCGCATCTTCCCCCATTGAGCAGAATTATCAGTTTCAAAACTTGGTCCTTCTTTTCATTATCCCAAGAACTCAGTTTCATTCAATCGCGATCATTTATTTATCCAAAATTACCAATTAAACTTTTTTTTAAGTTTAGAAAAATATTACATCGTGCAGTTGTGCATTTTTCAATCGATGACTTAGCAATCGATCAATTTGATTGGCAAAAATGTATTAAAAACTGCTGGTTTGTCCAAAAATGAAAAAAAAAAATAAAATAAATAATCATTCGATTTCGTGAGTTTTTTTCTTATCGGGAAATAAAAATATCGCTCGTATAAATTTGGCGATTTATGGCGTTGATAAAATTGTACTGTTGTTGGTAATTTATGAATTTTCGAAACGAGCTATATATTGTTTCTTGTGTAAATATTTTCGAGGAAATACATGAAAAACAGAAGATTTCTCGAAATCTGATAGTGAGTCAGGGCGCTGCACACGTGACTATCGTGTACGAGTAAGTTGCCAACAGGTGTGCTAGTTTTCGAGTCATTTGGACTTTCCACAAATTTCTTACGGCCAAAATTACGTCGACGGTATATCGATTATTCACATTTATCAAACGGCTTATTTGCTCTGCTTTTTTACACCTCGAGACACGTGAGTACACAATGTATATATTGTGCGGTAGATTTATAGAATACGTGACGCATCGCTTTACCCTTGCGCGCACGGTCCATGACTAATAGCAAAAGGTCGTAAAACTGACATGTTTTATGGCCTTTCGCAATTCTTAATGTTAACAGGACATACGTCTTTCTTCTTGCCCTTTTTTTGTCCATTTGACCGGAAGTTGGTGAGGAAGTAACAATGAAATGAAAACAACGACTGCGATAAAGAAAAAATGAGGTGAACAGGTATTTTTATTCAAAATTGGTTTTTCACTCTATAAATTATTCTCAAAAACTGGTTGCATAATGATTCACCAATATCCATGAACAGGTTGGAATTCCCGTTTGCTGAATCGTCAGCGAAATAAAACAATGAACCTGTGTTGACGAATTAAAATGCACATAAATTAAAAGCATGACGAAGAAGAAACAAAAGTTCTATTGTCCCAGGACCAGGAGAAATTCCGTCGAAGGTTAATAGAGACGAAGGCCATACCGAATCGTCGGCCATTCAATGCCGAGCACGATCTACTGCCTCTCGCTGATTTGTGAACTCGTTAAAAGAATATTAGAACGTAGAAAAATCCTCGTTGAGTTTTATCTAATAATTACAAGACAATAAAGTTTCTTCCAAGTGGCAAATATATCTGTACATGCAAGAAACGATTGAATTAAAAATACTATACAATAATAGCGCGATGGCGCGTGACGAGGACACGTCGATTTATCGATTCTTGTCCATTCGCATTTAATTTGCAGCCGTCCTTGTTCCTTTCTACCGAGAATCGTGTTCAGGACATTGCAAAGCTGCATTCCTTTATTTCTGCACAGAACTCTCGAAAATATCGTTTGTATTTTTTTCCCCATTTGCGTTTCCATTGTCGAGTGGAAATTGAAGAAAAAAAAAAAGAAAAATATTGTGGAAGATCGTGCAAGCGGAGGTAATGCTCTTTGAAGAATGGTCCATTCTGTTGTCAAAGCACATGCGGTGGATGGACAATCTCTATGTATCTTATTGGAGCCAACTGCGCCATTTTTATGGGTCATTACATCGAAAACACACGGTGCTGAGCACGTTCACACGTATATGTACGAACTTGAAGAGACGAATAAAAATGCAGGAGAGCAAGTTGTGCAGACTGCATATTCGCGAGGACACGAAAAATACTTTTACACGGACATTGTCGATAGGAACACATAGGAAGTGTGAACGACCCGAGCATCCTCTTTTTGCGGTGACAAACCGCCGCGCAGGGCAATCAAATGTCAAACTCGACTTCCTCGTCTGCATCGGACCACCGAATACATCATTGTTTACTTTAATAATTAAGCGTGCGTCCGTTTGGTCACTGATTATTACGACGAAAACTGTGTGAACAAGCCTCAGAGACTTTGGGATTTGTAATAAAAAAGCCAATTGCGTCAGAATGGGAAGCGCCGGAAACGGACGAAAGCTGTCGTGTTCCCATTAATTTTGTCCTTTTCATAAAACTCCGATTTTTTTTTGGTCATTTAAAAACTTGTATACAAATATGTGCGCACGCATATTTTTATATTTTGTTTGTGTCAATGAGACATTCACATTCATACCTTCGAGAGCCTGTTCCGTTCGAGATGTGTTTAGAATACCACGTGACAAAGCAACCATTTAAGCGGGTACATGTATTACACGAATGCGCGGACATTAAATTGCCTGCGGGAAAACCAGCAGTCTGGGAACTTCCCACATGCATATATAGATTGGAGTTCCGAGCAGAACGTGTTGATGCTTTATTTACGGAAATAACAGTTGTGATTTATGACAGATGCAAAATATACTTGTGATTCCGTTTGCCGCACTATAGACACGCATACGAAACCGCAAGTGACACGTGCCACAGTTATTTTCATGATTTCGCACCTCAAAATGGTCGAGTTTTAATTTCCTCCTATTTTTTAACTCTCGGTGGGTACGGAGTGCATTGGAGCTTGAAACTTTTGAGTATTCCACTATTTCCCGACAGTAGTGGGTTGGAAGATTGAAAACAATATTATTTTTAAGTATCCGGTGACCCGACAATATGGTCCTTTCGATTCCCTGGCAGTAAATACATTAATGAAGTTTCCTTTGAGTACGATTTTTGTAGCAACGTTGAAGATGGTAAAAAGACAAATTAGACGAAGAATCTTTCGATTTGATCATTTTTACGCCTTCGATTAAAAAAAGGGAAAAAAATTAATGAATCTCGGGCTACAGTGTACAGAAAGCAGATTTTTTTAAGTCTATACTGCCTTTTTACCGCGTCCACCCACAATCTCCCACAGTAAAAATGTATTTAAATTTTATTCAAATTTATTGGGCCGTTGGCGATGACGTCGTGTCCTGACTTTCGCGCAGCAACGAGTGTTTGTGTTTATAAATAATTGCAAACTCCCTTCACCGATTGTTAGAAGATCATGGGGTTTCCTTGCCTCCGTTCGTGGGGCTCCCCGCAACTTTGTCACCCACTGCCGCGATCTTATCCCAGCCAATGCCGAACTCCTGTTCTCTCTTGGCCCGGCGGCGTTGATAAATCAACCGCTAAATTGTTAAGCTTCACAAATATCACTCGCGGCTCAAGAATTTTTGGGCAACGGCACCGTTACAAAACAAGTTTTATCCTTACTATTCACACCTGTATACTTTTGTTTATCCACCGGGTCTGGCCTTCACGCACGATAATTACACGACTATTCGACTTAACTCGACTTCTTTTTCTTTACCATTTTTTCCCCTTGTACAAAAGCTACAAGCCAGCGACGAAATCATACAAGAAAAAAATTGTAATAACGTGGAAATGAGGAATCGTTGCGCAATTTCGTTTGGAACTTAGATTTTGGAGCGCGTTTCCCGACGGAGATTCATCGGAAGTTATGTCACTTCGTACAGATCCCCGGGAAACAATCTCTGGACAGAAATACGGTCTTTAAAATCGTCTCTATGAAAACTGACCTTTTTCAGCAATCCGAAAATACCTCCGTTCATAAAATAGTTACGATGAGTTGTAAGTTCAAAGGAATCGAAATAAAAACCGGTTTATATAAGAGGCTGGACGTTGCGCGAGATGAGCTATAAAATGCGTATTATTCGATGAGTCTAGTCTCGAAACCGAGAAAAAAAAAACGGGATATAAATATTGCGTGTGAGGCCCAGGGGGGTGAATGCGTGAGATATAGATATATTGAGGCGATTACGAAAAAACGGCGCTGTGTCATTTCGCGGCATAGGATCGTAGCTACATAAAAATGAGTTATCCGTATGGGTAGCAATGCCTGAGACATACACTGACGTACAATACCGATCGCGTAGTCTGGTGGGGACAGGAGCGCGGGTAAATACGGGCGAAAGGCAACAACGCGATCAGTCGTCTCGTCGTCGCAGTTGAATCGTTGTCTCATTAATGAATAACGCGAACTCTCGCGAGTGTCTCGTGAGTTCGTGTCAATAACGTGGGTGTGTGTGTGCGCGTGAGTGGGTGCTGTGTGTGAGTGTCGGTGCATGTTTTTGTGCGCTGCGTCTATTTCCGCGGTAACACGCGATTGTACTCATCGCGATTCTTGCTGTCGCACAACATTTTGCAATACTAAATTCGACTGAATTTATTGATCTCTCGATTACTACTTTCGTATTTTACCCGTCGTTGGTAATTGCCAATCGATTCGTACGCCATCTCTCTCCCGAGGCTATTTTTCATTGACGCGCTCTTTCATCAGGCTGTTTAAACTTTTTTTTCCAACCGACGCATTGAAACTTGCAAAAAATTGCTGGCTCGACGTACCGCAGATTTTTCCAACAATCTCATCTCACACAATCAACAAGTGAGTATAGTTTAACATCAACTGTGTTCGTACCGAGTTGTTGCCCTTGATTACATTGCATTTTTATTCCAATCCATTCTCCTATTTATTCCATGCGATGAAATTCTTTTCCTATTTTTCGACAATTTTCAAAAATCAAAACTCACGAGATAAAAACGACATTCAAAAAAATGGTCGTTATGAAATAAACATTTTTCGTCGTTGTTATCCAACGATCGAACCGGCATCTCATGAATAATTCATACGAACGTGCTCCAGGCTTTTCAACATTTCTATCCATTCATCCAATCAATGATGATCCGAAACGAGGAACGCTTTTAAAAAAAAATCATCGTCTAGTTTAAAAGAGCGTTTCGAATCATGAAAACATTCATGACTCTCTCAAGACCTTTTGAAATATTCAACCATCTCTGTCTATAGTGTTGCAAACTCCCTTCCACCCATAATCGAATCCCATATGAATTACATGTGTTCGATATAGTCCAGCTGCGATTTTATTGCTTTATCCCTTGTTACGTACAAACAACCAAAAAACAGCTTGTCATCTCGAGAGGGTTCGAGAGGAATTACACGTGAATATACGGAAACACGTATGCAATAACTTATTCCCATGGTTCGATTGTATACTCTGAAAATATGGAGCCTGCTGTGAAAACAAGATAATTTTTTTCATCTTTATTTTCTTTGCCAGATCGTCCGGAGATTGAAAGACGAACAACTCGATTAATAAACAGTAGCTCGAGTCAATCGAGGTCTGTACTAAATTTATTTCAATGGGATTCAAAGTTTATGAAAAGTTATATGGAAACCGATTCACTGCCACTGATTAAATAACTTTTCATTGATTTATCTGGACTTTTATAATTATAACTTTGACTGTCAATGTTGATTTGCTGCATTCGTTGCTTTGGCAAATTTATTAATATATATCGGGCGAAGAGCTCATATCGTCGCGGAATACCCTTAAAGTAAATTGCTTTTCTGGTAATTCGATCTGCCCTCGTCTCTGAGAGGAAAAAATAATATGTGGCGATCGTATTTTCTCACAAAATAATGGGAAGAATCAGTAAATAGAAAAAAAAACTCGAACAACTTTATTGGACCGCAAGTATCGATTTTGGCCTCGTCCCCCTTGATTCCGACCCGGAATGGAGAATTTGTCAACACGAGTATACATTATCCTTTTGTCCCATGAGACCCACTTGCTCTACTACCTGCTACGCCATATTTCATAATTAATACTGTTTCCAGATTTTTATTTACCAATCAAATATTTTTTTTGTCCATATTGTATAGTGCCCTTCGAGGGTGGATCGAGCTCGTCAAATATATCAATTCCACTATCCATTGTTTGCGATGATCAAAAAAAATTTTCTCCGCAGCACGTGCAGCTCTGGATTCGGTTTCCCAATTAAGGAATTAGATTTGTGATGAATTATCGTTTACCTAACAAGCGTTGCCGGGGTGAAAATGGTCATTGAATTTATTAATCGCACTTGGTCGTCGACAACTTCATTCCAGGGACAATCTCTCACCTCCCGCTTGACACTCATTGCGTTTATTTGCATGCAAATTGAAAATTCCCGTTGCTTCGATGCAACGAATTTTTATCCCAGATTTAACGAATTACTCGATTATTATTCGAGCCAGTGATAGCAGTAAATTTGTTAAATCACAAATTACACGTGGTTTCGATGTGTCATAATATCGATCGTGACTGATACGGCTCAACACTGTTTTTATAGCCTTGGCTTTGGATCGCATCAATATAATCCAATCGGGTCGAAACGAATCCTCGTTTTTCTGTCCATCTTTATGAATTATGGAAAATTAATCGGTCATGCAAGTGAATGACGAATATTTGTAACACCCAGCCCCTGAAATCTCGGCCATGTCGACAAAATCTTGGCCACGCCCACTTCATAGAGTTTTTGAAAAAAAATAAAAAATTCCAATCATAAGAATTTTCGAAAGTTGTCTTATTCTCTGCATTTCGATTTCCCATATTTGATGTGTTTCTATACGAACAATCCTTCTCCATGCCGCGCATCGCTTGAAATCGATATAAAAAAAAAAATGAAATAAGAATTGATAAATTTTTATTTTCAGAAATGATGCAATTGGCTGTTCTGGTGATGGCGTTGCTGGTCCAGGCCAACGGCCGAATAGTATTTCCTGACGAATACGAGGCGATGAGGAAGCAATATCAACAGACTGCTCAAACCTCTGGGTCTCCGCCTAGCGATGATGGCTTTAACGTCGGTGATACTTTTTCCGCCTTGCCTGCGGAATATCCAGGGTCAGCGTTTGCTCCAGCCCCCGTCGCCCCTGTTCAGAGCTCTGCTCCGAGTCAGAATTTTGACTATGAAGCCGAATACTGGAATAACCACGTGAGTATCATTTATTGTCGGATTTTCTTCTGAGATCCAAACCGTCTCTTTGGGCACCCGGGATTTTCAACGTTCCATAATTCTTTCCACGTTAATTATGAACCGGAATAAAAAACTTTTGATATTAAAAATTCATAGTTTCTTCATATTAAAAAAAAAAAAAAAAATCTTCACTATAAAAAATTCCACTGCTAGGCTCGTAAAAATCCTCAAAAGTCTAAGAAGGATGTTGGAATCTTTACAGGTAAACAATCTTCTATCGCGTGGTGTAACAAAATTCGCGGTAGACATGGATCGCGCAATTTACGATTCGATGGGGACAAAGTCTGACAGCGACAGGCCGAACGTTGTATTCTCGCCATTGAGCGTTGTGAGTACTCTTGCGATGGTTCTTCTCGGCTCGGCCGGTGTGACCTTCCAGCAGGTTTCGAAAATCCTTGGCCTCGAATCTGGGGTCGATATATCGGGACATTCGGAGATAGTGCATTTGATGCTTGGTTTCGTGTTCAACACGATCGGCTCAAGGCCTGGCGGTGTCGGCCCAGAAGTCACAATGGCCAATGGAATGTTCGTCCAGGTATTTTACAAGCTCCGATCTTAATTCCTACATAACGGTGAGGTCATATCGACGATGATAAAATAAATGAAAAGGATGTACGTCCAAACAGAACGGCTTTCCTATCCGAGACGAGTTCAAGGCGATCAGCCAGGAGGCTTACGATAATGAGGTCATCAACCTCGACTTCATAGGTCAAGCAGCGAAATCTAGACAACTCATTAACGATTGGGTCAAATCAAGAACTCGTGGCAAAATTTCAAGCATCTTGGATGAGCCTATCGATTCCGATACCAAACTCATTATCGCTTCGGCACTTTACTTCAGTGGCGAGTGGAATCAGTATTTCTTTCCCAGATCCACCGCGAGGTATGTCTTCAGTAATTAATTCCTCTTAGATTTTATTTTTTATCGTCCCGAATTTTCCGTTTCCCGTTTCCGAAGCTTTTTTTTTACAGAATTCAACCCGCAAAGCTTAACGATGGGTCATTTGTGTCCGCGCCAAGTCGAAAATATATTCAACATAAAATTATTATTACATTTTTTTTCTCGAATGGAAAAAATTATTAGCGTTTAGTCGAGCGTCCCCAAATGGCCCATAAATCAATTAACCAAAACATCGTGAGCTGAGGAGGGTGAAAAAATAATTCACAAATTCACAAATTTCGTAAAAACATGCGGAATTATTTTTTTCGTTTGGTTCGATGACAGAAAACCGTTCGCGGTCACACCCAACAAGTCCGTGGATGTTGATATGATGTACAACGGCGGAGATTTTCCATTTTACGAGGATAAAACGTTGAAAGTGAAGATTCTGGGCTTACCTTACAAAGGGGTGAGTTGCACGTTCCAATTGTCTTCCCTTGTTGCTTGATCGTCGTGCGAGAGATCGTAACGAAGTTGAGCTGTATCGTATCGTATGATTCGTCTGTTTGTTATTTTTTCGTTGTTTTCCAACACAGTCGATTGATTTTCAGAATGAAACGTACGGCGAGTCGTCGTCGAAACCTCCGTCGATGATGTACATTCTTTTGCCCACTGCGAAAGACGTCGACGCACTCAGGCGATTGGAGCGTCAGTTGAACGCAGAGAATCTCGAGAACATGATAAACCACATGAAGAGCGAAGTGTGCGTTTTCGCTTTGCCCCGAATGAAGCTCTCGAGCACTCTCAATCTCAACAAGGCTCTTCACTCCTTAGGACTGACTTCTCTCTTCGATCCAAGAGCTTCGAATCTTGGCGTTTTATCACAAGGATACGACAGTAACGCGCCGGTGGATGTACCACCGTCAATATCATCGCGGTTCAACGATGACGAGAAAAATTCAACAAGAAATCCCCTGACGAGGAGACGCCCCACAACCAAGAACAATTCCATCAGGTATGAGGACAAACGTGGGGGTTATGCCGTTAGACAATGGGACAGTGGGGTTCTCATTGAGAAAATTCCCAAAAGCTTCCACCGCAAAAGATCAGCAGATCGGGGTTCGTGGACCGAGGCAACGAGGAGCCGAGTAACCAGTCACGAAAACAATGCACCATACAACATTTCGGCCAAGATAGAATCGCCGAGGACAAACTTGAGATTCGTTGAGATCGGAGACGATAAGTACAGATTTGATCAAACAGCAAGATTGAAACGTCAAGCTCGCCCGATCGATCAAGACTTCGTTCGGTTCATCGAGACCCGCAAGCCTGTGCGCAATTACGGCCTCGATTCTCTAAGAAACAGCCCGAATCTCGCTAATCCCGGACTTTTCGCCTCGGACGTACTTCACAAGGTCGAAATTGACGTCACCGAGACCGGAACTACCGCTGCTGCTGTAACCAGCGTCTCCATTCAAAGAGGCGGCGATATCAAACGAGTTCTCGCTAATCGACCTTTCTTATTTTTCATCAGACACGAATCTACCAAAATCATTTTATTCTGGGGCACGGTCAACAAACCAACACCCTATTACTAATGTTTTTCAGCTTTCGTAGGGCCGATCCATCGGTGAATGAACGAGGAGAAATGAAACAAAAGTCAAAGAAAAAATCAAGTTTCATTGACGATCGATAAAAATCTGAATAGTTAAATTTTTGATTAACGAAACTTTGCGTTTTTCGTGATTTCCATTTACTATGGAGTTCCCGAATATTTATTATTTTTCCAAACGCCTCGAACGATTTTTCAAAGCCCGCAACTCCGATGTCGGTTCATTCACGACTGAGCCTTCGGGTGACGAAAATCGTATTCCAATTTCATATTCAAACATTATTGGAAAATGATTATTCGAGTATTGTTATTCTACGAGCTTTTTGAATATTTCAGGTTTATTGTTCGTTCATTCGCACTGCTTGGGTTTAGCCTGTCGATGCTTTGTACTATGTGTGTAGCGCTTCTCATTATTCCAATGGAATCGTGTCCGGTGGGAATGGAATATTTATCTCTTCCTTGTGCTGATTACCAAATACTCACCCACCCACGTGCGAAACTTTATTCGTATTTTTTCCTCACCAAGTTATTGTCATTCTGTATGTTTGAACGCTGCTTCGGTTTATTTTCCATGTACGCGCCAGTGACTAAAGTCGAGACAAACTTTTCCGAGGATCGAAAAACAAGACGAAGCGATTAAACAAAGTCAGATTAACTTTTGATCTTCGCTTCGGTCGTACTATTTTTTTAATCGTCTTGATAATGTCGTTATCGAAAATTGGCGTTACATTCGAGACATTTTACGCAGTTTATTCTACCCAACGTTTTTTCTCAACCCGGAGGTTACGACCTTCCGTTACGAAGGACGCTGCACATCCATGTTGTTATGCAATGTTGAAAGAGACCATTTGCACGTGCTGCTGCATCACAAGAAACATCTCAGACTCGATAAAATTGTTGATATTTATTACTGCAAACCGAGATCACGATTTACACCGAAGCAAAAAAATTATTCATCGAATTGCATCGATTTTTATAGGTCCCATGATAAATTAATCCTAAGAACGAATCTCCGTTGAATTCCTTCGAGATCTCGAGCGTTATCATTTTTTTTTTGCTAACATTGTCGATTATGATAATTCAACGCTGAGGATGATTGCCCGCGAAGGGCTTCATGTTTATGTTTCTATTCGAGTGTATTTAGTGTGTGATCTGGAAAAAAAATAAAAAATGTGAAGAAAATACGTTTGTGCAAAAAGTGAGATTTTCGCAATGTTTTATTTAAATTCATAATTTCGAGAGATTCTTGGGCAATTTCCGAGCGTCATTCGACGATAGAAAATTTGATCCCGGGTCTCGATGTTACGACTTTGACTCTGATGAACCGCAGAACGAATCATAAGAGAGAAAAAAGCGATAAGTCCATATCGTTGAAGAATGTGTTTTTTTTCGTATTTGCTAATAATCATTTCATCATGATTTTTGTGGTAAATAATCGAATTTGAATTTCGTTATGATTTTCTGAGTCTATTTTTCCGGAAGGTTATCATTCCTCATTAAATTCAATTGCAACGTCTACAGAAAGCATTCGAGACTCTCTCACGTGGTCAGCAAAAATTCATTCTTGCCAATATCGTTCGTCGTGCTTTTTTCTCACCGCATTTTATTTACTGCGTCTCTCGGAGCAGAGAGATCACGCAGGGAAAATAGAATGGATGAGCGTGTCATGAGAAAGCGTTTTATTCACCTTGGAGCTTCCGCCTGAGGCATGCGGTTATATAAATCTATCGTTGCCGCTTGCCACGAATTTCTTCGTTCACATTCCTCTTTCTTCCTTTTTTCTCTTCATTATCTCCCGCTCGCCTACCTTTAGATCCCGAGAATAAACTCCTATTTATTCTCCCAACTTTTTCAATATTATTTCCCCATTTTATTCCACTTTTTTGCCATATCAATGTTTTTTTTTTTCTAACCCCAACTGTTTCATCTGCTCCGTTATTTTTCCACATTATTTATGCATTTTCCAATCGTCTTTTCTCGCTTTATTTCGAATCAGAGGGCTCGACAAATCGGGCACGTACACTCACCTGGACAGTCTATCGAAAAAGATAAATCTTGCTGAACAATTCTCACTAAACTCAATACTTTACTTCAATGAAAATGATGTTTTTTATCAATTTTTTTTGCGGTCGTTATCGCGATTGTTATTGAATTTTTTTCATTTTAATGTTAATTTGTTTTTTTGCATAAATCATGTGCAACACTACAGACGATACGATGTCGACATAAAATATTAATGAACATATTACTATTCATAGCTCGTCATAGTCGCTCGGGCGAGCGAGATTAAAATCGAGAACTTCGTCGGTCGTGAGAAATCGAACGTCGCTGTCCTCGGACAGGGCCGAGCCACTTCCGCCTCCGCCTCTTTTATACGATTTTCGTTTTTGTACTATCACGAACGTGATGATAGTTGACAGAACAATCGCCGTTCCTATAACGATCACTATGGCAGATATTCCACTCACTCCAAGGGACATCGAGGAGTCAAGCTGCTGAATCGTCGCCTGTTCAGCACGGACATGAGCCTCTATACGGGTGGAAATCAATCATTGAATTAGCCCTCGTACAGAAATTCCTCGAGACGTCAAGTGCCAAATCAATCAATTCGACATTTTGAAAATTAATCATCAATCTATGCTTATCGTTGACTACACCGATCCATTGAACTATTCGAAATTGCAATTACTCAAACTAGCAAAAATACTCGCTCGATTGGGGCTGGGAACGATTTTTTCTTAATGAAATTCAAGTTTCGTGGGTTGAAAAAAATAAATAAATAAGTAATCACTTTTATTCCCGACTTTGTTTGGCGAAGGAGGGTTTTCAATTTTCTTCACTCCATAGAGCGATAATAGGAATAAGTAAGGGTAAATCTAAATCAGCAAAAAAAGAAGGTCATACCTGTCCGAGCGGAAACATGAGGATCTTCGAAAGTTTTGGTGATACGAGGAAAAGGAGTTTCCCTAGTGGTCGTGACCGGAAAGCTCTTTCGTTTCGCCGTCGTCGTTGTTGTCGGTTTCGTCGTGGCGATAGGTTTGACGGTTGTTCTCCTGGAAACCGTTGTTGGTTTTTTCGAAGTCGTTTTGACTGCTGTTCTCGTAGTTGGTGTGATTTTTCTCGTGGTCGGCAAAGGCTCCAGGACTTCGGTTACAGTCGCGTAAGGATCGATATCATCCTTGGGACTTATGGAAATTGGTTTCATTGTTATCGTCGGTTCTCGCGTGATTATCGGACCTCTGACGTCCGGTGTGGATGGGAGACTCGATGACCAGTTCGTTTCTCCTGTAAATGTGCGTTTTCGATCGAATCATTCATTGTTAACCCTCCACGGATCATTTGCGTCTTTTATGACCCAAGCGACAACTTTTTTTTCGAAAATCTCGTTTTTAAAACGTTTTTTTTTTTGGAATAAAACAAATAGAACGACCATAAAAACTATAAAACCTTAAAGTAGGATCTGTGGGAAGAGTTCCAGAATTTTTTCACATTTTTTTATCTCCAAACACGTGAGATATACGTGGCAGGACGAAGAAGAGCGAAATGATTCGAGTCGCCATGAAAAACCATATGATCCGCAGAGGGTTAATAACGTGGTGGAAGACAGAAGCTTAATAACGGCGGAAATACTGTTGATAATTACCGAGAACACAGTATTCTGCGAAATCGGGACAGCAAATGGACGTTTGAGCGCAATCGAGATTGCACTGACACGCGTCCGGCGAACCTGGAGGCAAAATCGTCGTCGCAGCTTCCGCACTCACTGTTCCATTTCCGCAACGTCCACGACAACTTTGCAGAGAATTCACCAGCTCGATTTCATCTGCAATCAGATTACCTATTTTTTGTTTCCTCCCAAACTCGACACACTTTTTTCCAACATTGTGAACTGACGTTGAACGAACTAGGAGAGTTCTATTTTTTTTCCTCTTTTTCATTATTGCTAGTACGACTTTTGGCACAATCGTGGTTTCGTTTGTTGTTGGAAATCGATTCCCTATCGCTAGGGGATGTTTTTTTGGAAAAAGGATTGTGAAAATGTTTGTTTTTCCGCAGTTTTTCTTCGGGCCAACAGATTTGAAATCTCTCCGGACGTTGGAATCTCTCGAGAGAATAATCTACGACTTTGACTTTGTAATTTTTCAACTTTTCAGACTATTCTTTACCCTCGTTGTTCGGTATCACTTCCGTGGTGTTTGAAATCCCTGTGAAAGAACATTGTTCGCCCCGGAGAATTGCAACGTCATCGACAGCGATATCGCTCACGTAACTCGAGCCTCTAATGCCTTCGATAATAATCTGAAAAAAGGAATTTCGTGTACTTTTCGGGAATAACTAAAATTCGGTAAATGTATTAACTTTCACGTGACGTGAAAATTACGTGGTCAATGCTTTTCTATATACAGGGGAGTTTTTCTCCCTTCGAGAGTTCCATATTTCAAACGAAGTTCAATTGAACAGAAAATTGCAGAAACTGCAATGCAAGATTAAATGCACATGATTTGAAAAAAAGGACTTTTCGAAAAATAATGAAAAACTTTATAATGAAAAAAACCGATAGAAAATGATTCTAACCTGGAAACTGATGTTGCTCGTTGGGAGATTGAAGTATCCATGAAACCACTGATTTCCCTGATTTCCCATTTTTTCGAACATCATCCGGGGATCCCCGTTTTCAGGTTTGAAGTAAACTCTGATGGCTCCAATCGTTGCTCCGTACATGTGATACCTGTAGAAATAGTTTCATTTTCCACATTTAATCCTCCGAGGATCGTGCCAGTATTTTTCGGGCCAATCGTCAAGTTTTTTTTCGATAATCTTGTTTTAATACGTTTTCAGTCACATAAACGAAATGTAACGACTATGACAACTACGAAACCTCAAAGGAGAATCAATGGAGAGAATTCCCGAATTTTTTCGCATTTTTTTCTCTTTAAATACGTAAGACGTAAGTGGCAGAACAAAAAAAAACGAAAATGGATTCTTTATTGGTTATTTTAAATGTTTTTTTTTACCAGAATGAAAAACACCCGGCATCAGTGTACGAAGCGTTGTACAACGGAGACACAATTCTGGCTGTGTCATTAACAAGTCGCCCTGATGCTTCCACGTAGAGATAATATCCTGATAAATAAATCATCACGTTACAGCCTGATTATTGTTGGAATTAAAACTGATCGATAAATAATGAGATTCGAAATAGAATTTCCGAGAACTGAGTATGGGACAATTATGTTTGAATGAGAACGTAATTGATTCGAGTATAAATGTTAAAATTTGCCTCAACGATTTTCTGCCAACGTGGATGTATGGTTCCGAATATTCCATCATAATTTTATGAATTTCTAGACATTCTCGGAAAATGGTTATTCGGATGATTCAAAGTTGATAAACTCACCGTCGTATCCAGGACCCAACGTGTGATCGTGAGAAGGTCCTGTACCTATGTGGGAACTTGGTGTATCGTGGTTGTGTCTTTGCCAATCGAAATCATGAGTTGGATCTTGTTCCCACCAGCAGAGGTCGGTTTTCTCGAAATCGCAGCTGGTTGGAGCTGCCGCCGTTGTGTCTTGATTGGGAATTTTAATTATCGTGCAATTATTAGTCATTGTTTCATGCTTCGCACGATATGAAACATATTTTTTGAAACTTCAATCCGGCGAATGCCCGTGTAGACAGATTATGATGAATTTTGCAAATGAATCTCTTCCTGGACCAATGAATATTTCATGAATTATTTTCAATCGTCATTCCTTCCATAAGCCGAGAAAATAATTTTCTATCCCGCGGTGAGGCAAAACGTTTTCGCTTGCTCTTTGAGGAGGGTCATGCGTTGGCAAACGAAAATTTCAACTTTGAGGGTTGAAGAGGCTTTGAAAAGTCTTGGTAGCGTTGAACCCGGAAATTGAAATTGGAACGAATTTTTTCCACGTTAACGAGTAATAGCGGCGAAAATAATTGAAGGTCTGACAACGCTGCATGCACCAGCTAGTTAAAAATACGTTTTTCAGGGATTGTTATTATGTTAAACGCCAATTAAGCTCAAAACGTAAGTTACGAGTAATTTTAATAATGATTCCGCGAGTATTTTTTTAATGATTTCTTTGCTGATGAAGAAAGCAAAAAAGTTTCCTTGCTTTTTTGAGCCACAAGTAATGCGTCATTCTTTTTAATTGAATAAAAATTTTCATTGGCGGGATATTTGGAGAAGATTGAAATATATTTTCGGAATGTACCTCTGCAATTAGGAACTGTCGCGTTCCATTTTCTCCCGTTACAGTATATCTCTGCAGCACCGATGAGCATGTACCCAGGTTCACAAAAATAAATTGATACTGCGCCATTGTACTTGGTTGCCACGAGGGCATGTTCCGGTTGTGGTAGGGTCGGACATTGTGAGTCTGTGAATGAAAAATGGAATCTGTTGATAGCAGCTTCAATCGAATTTGTGTGCTGGCAGCCGAAACTGTAAATTTTCAATATTTTACGATTTTATAAAAACGAAGAGTGAAAATCAGGAAATAATTTTGATGTGGCGTACGTTGTTAAATTTGTCGAGAGGAATATTTCGTGTGACATTAAATATTCGGAGTTTGGATTTCATCAAGTTTGCCCTATGGAAAAAGCACGACAGGGTTATTGCCTCCCTATACTCAGGGTCAATTTGACCCGAGCCTTAACAAAGTGGCACTAAGCTTCATTATTTTATGGAGAAATAAAGGTTCGGTACTTACTGACACATACTGGAGTGGCGGTGTCCCATCTACCCCTTATGCACGTAGAGTATTTGTTACCGACAAGTGTGTAACCATCGGAGCAGCTGAATCTAACAATTTTGCCTCTTGACCTCGTCCGAACTCGACCGTTTGGAAAAATCAACGGTGGGCAACGAACTGAAAGTAATTCGACCCTTTTCAAATAACACAAAAAGCCAATCTTGGTAAAGGCGATTCTCGATGCGTGGACGAGAGAAATAAATGTTGATTTATGTTCTCGTATCGACAAGCAATTTGTGAGATTTCGAGCAAATCACTCCATTTCTCCAAATCAACATCGGTCATTAATCGAATGGAAGATTTTCTTTTCCAGCAGTTAAATTCATGTGAAAATAATTTCTAGAAGAATTAAAAAAAAAAAGCTTTTGCTTTAAAAATAATAATTTTCGGAATTCTTGAGGCAAATAGAAAAAAAACTCACGTCCACTGTCCCAGGGGCTTGAAGTGCATTCACCAAGAGCCATGATAATCAAAACTGCGATATACTTCATGATCAGTTTCTCGGAATTAAGTGGCTTAGAATCAATCCATTAACGTCAATAAAAAATGGAGCATTGATGTGCAAACGCAGTGATTGATCTCGAGGAGGAGCAAATTAATCCAAAATTGATGTACGAGCTTCGTATCACTTTATTCCGTCCTGAGTATCCTTGATCCCGCCAACTATTCCGGCTATAAAAAAAAACCACACTCACGAACACAGGCACAGGATTGAGACGTTTTTAAAGACGAAGGTTGACGAGGGTGTTCGAAGAGGCAAGGGTGTTGCGTAACGATAGACTCTCTCTCTCTCTCTCTCTCTCTCTCGATTCGACCCGAATTAAGCACCGAGGAGAGCGCAAAAAAACGATAATTCGTCGCTGACAAGGAACTGGACGCTTGCGAATGGTATTCGAGTACGGAATGACCAATTTCTGTTTCTTTCTTGTTTTAACCATTTCTCGAAATGCTTCTCGGAGTCAAGGGAACGAGGGCGGAGCGACACGTCCACATCCCTTCCCGGTTGTGCGGACCAGAGATTGTACCGCTATCTGTTTCCGGTTAATTATCACCAACGAACAGCAGCTTGTCTTTCCGAGATGCGACACAATGAAACTCAATGATTTACGAAGCCACGAGGCCCAGCTTTTCAGAGCCAAAGATTTTTCACGGTGTCCCAAAATTCCAATCTCATTCGCTACAATGAGCCCTCGGATCGTTGTCCGATACTTGCAAGCGTGCATTTTTATCGTTGTCCCAGCAGAGGGTTGAAGGATAAACTCTGGAACACTAACTCTCAATAAATTTTGTCATGAGTCCCGAGACCATTTCCCAATTTCTTCAGAATAATTAGAGAAAAATAGAAAAATGTTTCACGTAGAAAATCGGCCGAAAAATTCTCCGAGGCTTTTCAGTTCGATCGGGCGAACGGCGTGGAAAAAATGATTTCCGAAATTGGCAGCAATTTTTGCCGCAGTCGTGGGCAGCTGATTCAAACCGATCGATACGTCTACGCTGAAAAATCCACGTGTGGAAATCGCCATTATTCCAAGAATCTAAAAAAAAACGCAACCTTCCAATGGCCAGGGAGAATTAGTCAATGAGACAAATCGTAGCATGAGTAGCTCGTTATTGCCTTTGTTGGTGGTAGTAGCAGTTAAAGTTACACGAGCTGATAAAGAACAACACGAGAATAATAAGAGGAACAAACAGGCGCCAGGGCTTCCTCTGCATCGCAGATTGCAGTCTCGCCTGTTCCCGTTCGATTGAATCTGCAGATATTCACAGACACGAGAATGCGCAAACGTGGTAAGTTTTATTAATTCCAATAGCATCGGTTTGATAGTTTGTTTTATTAATTTCCAAGAGCCACGACGTGGTCTCGATCTCACAAAACATGGGCCTGCCTTTCTCAATGTTCTCCCGTATTCGATAATAATTAATTTTCGTCTGTTAATTGACAACGACACGCACGTACTGCTTCTCGGATTGTGGGCCAGTTGTTATCGCGTTGAAAATTGCATCGATGCAATACAACGAAAGGGCTCAATTTATAGAGCAAACTGTTGTCTGGTATGTGTCTCAAGGAAACTTGAAACAATTCCCAAAACTGAAAAAATGTAAAAAAAAAATCGTTGCATTCCAAAGATGCAAATTCCGATACGATGTTCTTTTTTGTTTTGTTACCACGTGGCCACATACGTTAATGTTCATATGTGGAAAAATAAATAAACGGAAGCGAAAAGAAAATAATCTACTCGACAACAGCCTCGATCCGATCGAGTCGAAAAAGTGCTAATCGATTCCTCACGCCCATTTGGCACTTTTGTTTTTCCCATGTTCGTAATAATAATGGGACTCCTAAATTTGGAGGGTTAATGAAAAAATGTAGCACGATTTTGACTCTAGCAGATATTCACGCGCCTTAATGGGAAAAGGTTTTACAACTTAATATATGTACATAATTAACATTATCAGGGATACCAGCTGTATCTCCAGTGCCCGTTCATATGCCCGTGAAAGTATCCGGAGCTCCATTTGCACGAGTCAGACGATGATACGCCTCGTTAGCGCCGTAACCCTGTCGAAATGATAAGAGATGGTCTTTCGCATTTAGCCAAAGTACATATGGGTGTGCTTTTACCAGTGAATGACCACTATCCGGTATGAAAAAAAAAAACAAGTGCTAAATTGTTCGGATAATGATATTCTTCATTAAACGTTCCGAGCAATTTCGAGTTTGCAGAAAAATACTCGAGGCTGTGGATTTATATTGTTAAGAGTTGATGGGAATCTCGAGCTGAACATAAAAAATTGTGCACATAAATGAGACTTTTCCTTGGTGAAATTTGGTAAATAAAATTAATTTGCTCGTAAAGAAGAAAAAAATAGGAATTTTTTTTCTCGTTATGTGGTGATTCATTGATAAGATTCACTATGAATTTAAAAAATAGTAGGAATGATAAAAAATAGTGTACATACCGCGTTCAATTGGAAAAATGGTTGAGAATAAAGTTTTGGATCGTTGGCATGGAATTGGTAGCGAGTTGGTTTTTCAACGCGTGAGTTTGATCCGTTTATCCGACACGGTGGATTAGCGGTTCGAGGATGGTTAACGTCGAGAAGTTGGGAAGGACGGGTAGAATTTTGGGCCAACAATATGCCAATCCGGCCGTCTGGCAGTTGAATTCTTTCCGGGAGATGGACAGTTTCAGGTCCATCAACAAAGTCAACATTCATCTCATAGCTCGGCTGGCCTTGGTCTCTATTTGCATTAACCGGATGTGGAACGGACGAGCCCTGGTCGAACGTAAATTGTGCAGGGCGACATAGTCTCTGGTAATTGTTCGCAGCGGAAGCCCGAGCAGCACAAATGGTTATGCCGTTCGGATCGATGCCTGTGCTTGGCGATAAAGTGGTAGAACGCATTTTGGACGTCTGCTGATAATCGGACGATGGAAGCGGCACCATAACGGCGATTCGACGAGAGCGTTGTCGGTCTATTCTCCCAAGTTCAATCGTAGAACTTGGCACTAACGTGGCATCATCGTTCTTGTTTGTTGTTGCGAAATAGTTTTGTCTCCCTGTCACAATAACTCTTCCCGGTTGTTGTTGAACTTGGGAGTTTTTCTGTTGCTCGCCGGTTGAGGCGACATGGACGAATCTTGTGTAACTGGCACCGACGTTTTTTGATTTTCCATTTATTGCCGGGAGCTCCTGACCTTCGAATTTGCCGGCATCGATATTAAAATTGTCAAGTTTTCGGAAAACTGGAATTCTCTGAGGGCTTTTCTCGTCGGTTGCCCCGTAAGCGAGAAATTTCGGAGGCTGGCTCTGAGAATAGAGACTCTGGAATATCGGGCGATTGGAGGGATCGAGGGTCAATTGTTGATCGAAGGGAGAAGGCGAGCGACGTCGACGCGTTCGCTTCACGTCTTGCGATCCTCGTGCGGAATATTTTTCAATTTGATCGTCGACTGTGATCTTCTGGAGGTTTTCCACTGCGTCCCTCATGACGTACGGGTCAGGAAGATCGTGATGGCAGGAGTTTATATTCCGCAAGTGGAGGATCGACCTTTGGCGAGCTTCTTCGATCGGCCGAAACAGCACGACGGGTTTCCTGGGGATTCCTCGATGCTGTTCCGGGTCCAGGAGCCCGTTAATTGCTTTGTCACTTGCTTCTAAGCCTCCGTAGACACGTTGTGTGTTTCCTGATGTTTGCAGGCTTTTGTGACCTTGAACCTGCTGCTGGGCGATCCACGATTCTATCTCGGCCGGTTGCCAAGTACGACTTCCGTGTTCTTCCGGCCTCGAAGGAGCAGGAATCTGTCGGTTGACCGAAATCTTATTTCCCACTGGCATCGTCGACTCAGCAAGATTTCTGTTATGAAAAATCGGATGCTTCGGCTCTTTGGGTTTTCGTAGAAAAGGTTTTTTTTTGACAATGCCTTTCGAGTCACCGAGCCTGTAAGAGACGCGCTCGATTCCAGGGGATAAAAATTCAAAGGACGAAAATCTCATACATTCCTCCGGATTATCGTGGTAAGCGCCACGAGGAAACTTTGTGCGAGCCCTACGAAATTTTATTTCTCGATTCCGATGCTCCTTTCTCCCTAGAAAGCTCGCTTCGAATCTCTCGACATTGCCCTGACGATTTGCATCGAAGAGCCGATCCGTGTGTTGGAAAAAGTCCACTCGTTTTCCAGCAA
Organism: Campopleginae sp. 14b; assembly: GCA_030522525.1. NCBI lineage: Eukaryota > Metazoa > Arthropoda > Insecta > Hymenoptera > Ichneumonidae > Campopleginae sp. 14b. Next base: position 86,754 of record JAPYYS010000939.1, read on the forward strand.
TTTCCTCCGCCGTGTCAGCCTCGTTCTGGTTCTCAAGGTCGCTTTGAAAATCCATAACTCCCTGTGGATTCTGACACGCCGTACGCTTTCTGCGAGTATTGCTTCTCACGGTAACCACTTCCATGAAATCCCGACTGGTTCCTTCGATCTTACGATCCGATAGACCCTCCACGTAACCATTCTCCTGGGACAGCTTGACCTCGGCTTCCTCCGACCAAGATAACCTCGGGTTTGAATCGTACCTTCCGCGTATAGAGTTGAACCTTGATTTATGCCCGTTTACCCGATCCAACTGTCGATTCTCCGTGAGCTCCTTGCTCTGTTCTCGCTTGGGGGTTCGGTAATGATAATAATTCGCTTCCCGGAGGACGGAGGTTGCACATGGTGAAACGGTCATATGCCCGGACGTTCGACTTTCTTTTTCCATCGGTGAAAATGGGTTTTGGCTCGAGAAAATCGAGTTTTCCTCCGTCAGAATATGTTCCTTGAGAATTTTAGCTGCAGGCTTTTGTCTGAAGAATTCACAACGATTTTCCCCGTCGTCCATCAATTCCACAGAGCCAGAATGTTCGCCGGATCTTCGTAGAATCGTCGGTACGTGTTTCATTGTGTTTCGCCGTGGAATGCATTTCAGAGGATCAGCCAATCGAACCTCTCGAGGCGGACTGTCTAAACAAATGTCCAATTCTTTTCTATTCTTGCTCGCTCTCTTATTTTCATCGATTTCCATTGCGAACATGTTTCCATCTTTCCGTCTCAGACGATTATGACTGTGGAAGTCTTTCAGGAATGCTGACACGGAGTTTATTGTTTTTTGAACTACGTCGCTCGAGGACAATCCGTTTCTTCCATTTTTATCATCTGTCCCCGAATTTTCCTCCATCTTTTCATCTTCTCTTGTGCTTCTCAATCGCTTCCTCACATTTTCTTTCTCAAATCCACTCGTCTCATCTCGACTGTTCTGCGGATGCCACGAGCCGATCATCGTTGCTGAACTGTTCGTTGAGGAACAATCATCCACCTCGGAATCTTGAGTGCAAGCTTGGTAAATCACGTTCCGACCATTACTCGTTATTTCGCAGCTTTTCACAACTACCGTGCTGCCTGATTCACACGATTCTTTCGACACGTCCGTAGTATTTTGTTTCCACTGTCGAGAATTTTGCAGAAACGTCGCGGTGATTGTCTTCTGGATCTTAGCGACTGGATCTGTCGGAAAAAATCGTTTAAATTTCAGCCGAAAATGACAAGATCGTCTCTCGAATCTTTTTACTTAAAAATTTCCTCGGTAACGCGTGAAAATATTACTCTGCAGTTAGCAACGTTGAGATTCATCGGAAAATCGTGTTTCCATCATTGATTTATTGAATTTTGGAAATTACCGCCATTTTTCGTTTTGATTTAGTTTTTGGGTCGCATAAGATGATCATTCATTGTACAGATGAAATATTGAAAAAAAGTAACGAGCTCTGGTTAACAAAAAAACAGATTTTCGTTGTATTTCAACGATGCAGCCTTCATGATATAAAATTTGAGTTAAAAAATGAGCCAATTAGGCGAAAAACGTTACGAGGCCAAAATTTCAAGTCTCGACGATCCAATAGGCCGAGTATTTGAATTGTAACGATAAAAGGAGTTAATTGGAACCTTGATGTCGATGATACGGTTTGTTCTCGAAGTTGTCGATAGAAATCCTGGCGCAGAGTCTCTCGTAACAAGTTGCAGGTGACCAGCCCCAAAGATGATCGGCGACGAGGGTTTTGTTGGTTGATTCATGAGGCCGGGACTGATATTTTTGGGTCTGCACGTGTCTCGGGATTGTCCCTTTTTCCTTACCAGAGTTGGGAATATTTCGGTCTTTTGTAGTGAAGGCGTTTTTTGGGATGTTCGGTGAAAATCTAAGAGAAAGAAAGTCGAAGAGCAAAGTAAAGCAATAAGTCGTTGGAGACGATCAATGAACGGCAATAAAAATGTTTGATGAATTCGTACGAGAATTAAAGTGAAAGACGAACCGTATCTCGTGGTCGGTTATTATAGGACGATCGATACTCTCAAAACTATTTTTGGTGGACTCGTCCTCGTCATCCGGCTCGAACAATCGCTTTCTACACTTGTTCTCATCCCTTTGACGTGGCGACTTGCTCGGTTGTTCTTTTCCTCGAATCTTCGCCTCTTCTTGCACCTTTAGCGTTCTCGTTCTCTCCTCGCTTTTTCTTTTGACGCTGAAAAACAATCGACCAAAGGGAAGTAATTGAAATTCAAAGGATTCGCGATCTTTCAATTCTTCCGAAAATTTCGTGCTCTTGGCAACAATTCCCAAAAATCACTCGGACAGTTCATCTCAAATGGTAAAAAAAAAAAATTTTGGTAAAAATTTCAGCAAGAAATCGACTTTTTTGATTCAACGTTTTCGTTTTTTTTTCATGAAGGAAAACTTATTCTCTTCTTTTTCCATAAACCTCCATTTCCAATTTTCCGCAAGTTTTTTTCGCCCCTGAATATGTAAAAGTATCTTCACCGACCACTATACTCACCGTTGTCGAAAAAAGAAAATTATGGTCTATAACTCAGGCTTATAATCGCCAAGAGCGACGTTTCATGTTAAAATGAAGTTCGGGGTAAATTTCGACCCCGTTGTAGAATTTACATTCGGGAAAATAGATTCTCGGGGTCGAGGGTTATCTTGGGAGATGGCGCGAAGTCTACCGACAAACTCATCGTTGTCCTACATTAATATTTCAAGCTCTTACAGGGTTGGAGAGTTTTTTCTTAACGTCAGCAACTTGTGTATGAATTTATGTATTTTTAAGAGTTTACGTTTATTTTTTAATTATGAGAATTTTCCTCTCCCTCCTTCGGCCTCTGAGAAAACGAGATCACGATTAAGAAATTTTAACATTCCGATCATTAATCCATGAAAGAGAGAGTATGAAGAGCGAATTTATTTTTCATGGAAAAGTATCAATTGAAGGACCAATCGTTTTTCGTTGCTGGAGGACAAGTCAGTCTTACCCCTTTGTGTTATCGAGAATGGGAGGGTCTTCGAGACTGGAGCATTTCACAGTTTGACAATCGGATTGGTCGGAATGATCGGACGAGCGATAAAAATTCGATCTCACTTTGTTCTCGTTGCCTTCTTTTTCCTCCAGTGATCTATCGAAAAGGTTTTTTTTTTCTTTTTTTTTCTCGCTCTATCCGTTCTTCCTATTTAATTCTATTATTATTGCTGATCAATAGCTCAGCTGCTCCGTCGACCGTTCAATTCTCGAGGCTCTCGCCGAGGCTCCAAAAAAAGAAAATAAGATTTTTTTCTTATATGCATTGACACTCACTTGGGACTCGTTCCGTCGCCCTTTAGAAGCTTCAGGACATTTCCCCGTAGACGAGCATCGCTTATTTCGTCCAGACGAGCAGCCCCTGTTAACGAATCACCTAACGAATTACAGAAAAACTTAAATCGATCCAATATTGCCACAGGACGAATCGATTCACGTGCAAATACATTCGAAAAAATTACTCATTCTATCACACTCGAATTAACGCGAAATTATTCGAACCAGACATCCCCTTTATTTAGCATTTAGGTTCCAATATTTTCCCAGTAACGCAGCTTTCTTCTTCTGTTTTTTAATTACGACGCTCAATTGGAATTCCAATAACGATAATTATGTAATAACCAATATTTCATTTTCAAACTACAACAAATGTTTAAATCTTCGTAATTTACGTTCGTTTCGTCCTTAAGAATTTTATCCCCCAAGGTCATTGCCAGAATTTAATAAATTTCAAACTATGTGATTTTTATTTCCAAAGTTTTGTGGACATTCTCGTCAATCCCTTGAGAACACCTACGAATTTTCGTATACCAACGACCTTGAGGGCTCGGATTTTTCTCAGTGAACGTAATTCGTGATTATTTTCATTACCTCGACAAATTTCCCGGCCCTTGGCTCCATTTTCGTACATGCCCAGCATCTTCGTGCACGAAAAAACGTCGAGTATAACAAAAAAACGAAGAAAAAAGAGAAAATTGAATAATTGATTTGGAGTTTGTTTGGCGAGGTGGAAAAATTTGGTTGAAAGATAATATATTCCATTACCGGCTCAGGTAAAAGTCTGTCGCATATTTTTTTCGACTTTTTTTTCCTCGACTTGTCGTCCTTAACTTCATTTTCTTCCTCCTGAATAATAAAAAGGCGAGAGTATTATTTCTTTGATTGAATTAATGTCGAAAATGAATTAAGATTGAAAAATGACGCTGAATAAACGAAAAAATATTATGCATGTTCTATACATTACATTATCGCGTCTTTTGTCCGCAAAATTGCTCAAAACCTCGGCGAAGTTTGTCTTCAATTTCGTTTTATGCTGCACTGCACCAGAACGCTGGAATAACGAATGAGAATAAAAATTACATAAAAAAAAGTCACTACCGTTTTCGTAAGCAATCGAAGGTTGATTATAAATGTAACACACGCGAGAGTTTTCATATTTATCGTGTAGAGACGAGAAAGATTGATCGTGTTTGTAAGCGAGTGTCGAATGTACATTAAAAAGTGATGAGAAAACATGGCTTTGTGAATTTAATACACATTGATTTGTTTACTTCGGAAAAATGTATTATTTACGATTGATTTGTAACACGGTTCGTGTCGGATGAGATGAAATAGAGTCCGACACGACGATTTCTTTGATTTATGGAACTTCGGCTCGAGACACGCGTGACGAATAAAAAAAAAAAAAAGAACAACGCGAATGCCTCCAACGGGTCGCGCATCGATTCTCTATCGTGTTGCTACTTCATGCTTGACATCGCGAGTTATGATTGTGCGGAGAGAGGCAAACAAGGGAGAATTAGTAAATAATAATAAAAGAAGTTTGAAGGGCACTCCGGACACGCGATTCATGCGATATCGGATGAAACGATTTTCTACGAACCGCCGCTCGTTTAGCCTCGAGTACATTTCGATGCAATTTCTCGAGGTCCTTTTTTCGTTTTTTTCTTTTAGTTCTAACTTGGAGGATTTTTTTGGCACGTTTGTCGTTTCGACAGGGGACCGGGCTACTGGCCTGCACAGCTCTACCCATAACTAGTCTCGATCATTTTCCCGAAAGCACATACACACGCACTTTCAATCGCAAGGGTTTCATTCTGAATCATTAATTCACCATACACAACACATTTCTACAGGAAAAAAACACAAATATTCGACATGTTGCTCGAACTTTCGAGTCAACATGGACCCCGAATTTTACACTGGCCGAGTGAAAAAAACGTCCAGGTTATTTTTGTTGTGACACACAATATTGGGAAAAGGAGAGAGTCTCCTTGCCCAGCGCGCTCTCGTCGAGCTCTTACAAACTTCTCAGTGAGTTCTCAGTCTACTCTCTCTGTTCGCGGTGACGGACAGCTAGTCTGCCACGTGACACGTGCGGTGTGTACATGTACCCTTTCCGCTCCCCGCTTTCACGCCTAACCGGTCACTCGATCACGACATCGTCAACACAGCACAAACACAAATTCCGCCTTACAAATTTTTGTAGCGTGTTCGTCGTACTTGTCAATATCTTGTGATATATAACGAATTATCCACGAGAGGGCTTTCATCGACCATGAGCTTACTGCGGTTCGTCTTCTTTTTTTAGTCCCCTTTTTCACACTTTCACGTGTTACCAAGCGCGTTAATGTACTGAAGCATACTGATCCTTTTTTCTCTTTTCTATTCGACACTTTTTTCCCCTTTGAATCCGGGATAAAAATGTCATGGACGTGAAAGAAAAATGCGATAATATTGTGTTTTCTATTTCGAAGGATATCAAATTAAGTCTGGTAGAAATAGACGAAAAATGTTTTTCGCCATTGGGTTTTCAACTTTTTCATTTTGATCTCCGTGTTTCAACGCGGTCGTCCCTAACGATTCCTCGAAAAAATGGCATCGCGCATTTCAATTTAATTTGCAGTTGAATTTTTCTTCCGGACTCGGATGTTTTTCATAATGTTGATCGACACTTTAAGCACCTATTCCCAAGTTTCCATCCCCGAAATGAAGTCTCGTTACACGTGACGCGAGAGTTTCATTCTTTTGTGAAAAACACCACGCCGAAGTGTTTGCTACACTCGCGCGACCGTTGATCGAGTTAACAAACCTAACCCCACTTTTCGCCTCCGACTCCCGTTAAACATTGTTTTTAACTCCCCAATTAACTACGAAAACGATCAGAATCTCGACTCGAAGCCACCAATTATGCTGCCCCGAACTTGTCGCACACGATGCGCGTATTTCGTGCTTTTTACGAAAGTATGTGTACGAAGAGCATAATAACTGTTTTTTTATTACAAATGAAAAATTCTGAAAAAGTATGAAGCGGCGTGCATTGGCGTGTAATTTTGGGAATAAGTTCGTACAGGCTGAGTTTTCTTCAGTAATATAGGACAAATTTATACTACTTTCTTAAACTAGAACGCGAAAAATGTTGAAGCGGAGCTCGATAAGTAATGAGAAATTAATGTATCTCAGTCTGGAGTTGTTCGGTCGAAATAAAGTTGGAGAATTCATAAATAATTCATCAAATATAGGCAGTGAAAAATAAACGAAGATGAAAAAAGTGTTGGGGAGTTTAAAAAAGTGAATATTAATAGAACTAATAAGCTGTCGAAAGTTATAACGTGCAATAAGCATGGCGAGTGTCTCGTGGAGATAATACAAAGTTGATGATATTCCAAGAATTTTTATTAGCTCCGTTTTTTTTTTGGTTGCTATACATTGTTAATTGGAGGGTGAAATGACCGAGTAAGATTTTAGGACGATGGCCACATACCATTGGCATGAACAGGCTCTAGTTTCCTCGTGGTTGTCACCCTTTTTACTGTGTATACATTGATAAAAGTCTCTCCTTGCCTAAAAAGTGAAATCCAAGAGGGACGCTGGTGATGTGGGTTTTCTGTTTTATTTTTCGTTCTTTTCATAAAAAAATCAGGAGACTAGAAGGGTTGGAAGAAAAATATATAGGTAAACTGTGCAAGAAGAGTTTTCTCTTTTCTCTTAGCCTTCTTTGCCAAGTCTTTTAACCTGCAAAAATGACGCAGGGAACAAGAGGCCCGAGAGGTTAAATAAAACGTGAGAGTCAAGGCCTATTTCATGCGCTCGTTATTCGCCAGGGGTCACATGCCTGTATTCCTCGGATGGTTCGTCATACCGAGGGGCATACTCGTTGCATATTTAACTATTTAATGTCCCGTAGCAGGCCACCCACCATCTTTTCTTTCTTTCATATCCGTGTACGAATAAACCGGAAGAAGATTCAGCGAATACGATCTCCCGGATGTTTGAATTCTTAATCCTTACGAAATGTTGCATAATAATTTATTAAAAATGAATAAATTCTACAAATTCTTTTGTTTTGCTTACGGACTCGGTCGCCCCGGCGGCCTAGTCAACAAAGCCGAAATTTCCAACGAAACTTTCAAGGTCACAGCCGCTTGACGTTGCGATCCGTGAATAACGACGAATCAGCCGAATAAAATTCCACTGCTGCATGACCACGTACGTTTCCCATTTCCCATCCGCATGTCCCCAACGCCAATTGGTCAACTTTATCTTCCCTTACAAGGCATTAGCACGCACGAAGAAAGAAAAAAAAAGGGTTCGGCAAAACGATCGAGGATTACGAACCCCTGGCGCGTTTCGGCTGTGATTTTCCGAGGGACTCGACGATCTCAGAGTCGAATTTTACGTAGGCAGCAGCTTCTAATATATTTCGTTCTATTTCGCTCTGAGATGACAAAAATGCGTATCGTCGTATAGTTTTTTGCAAATTAAATGCTCGACACAAAAAACGCCCGTCCATTCAGTGCGTTTCCCCAGCAATTATTGACCGCAGAAACCCGCCATAGATTTTTGCAGCTTTTTCACTGAGAAAACAGTTTACTTATAATAAATAAATATATATAGTTGGTACTTTTACTCAAATATTCATAAACGGTAACAAAATTTGTTAATGCTCAAAAAATATCTTTGTTATCACGATGAAATTTCATAAGCATAGCATTTCCATGAAGAGAATGATTTGTTCGATCGCTTCTATTTCCCTCAACTCAGTAGATGTTTATAGTCATCAAATTCATTTGCTATCAACAAAGGTTACGTTTTATCAAATGATTCATTTATTAATTACTAATTAATGTTTATTTCAGAGAAAATCGAGAGGCTCAAATAAATGATGCATTAACTGTTAAAAAACATCCGTATCTAACTTGACATTTATTAGCAGTTAACAAATCCTGGTATCCATGAATAAATCGTTCTCTCAGTGATCGTTCACTATCGGTCAATCGGACGGACAAGTTTCGTCGGTCCATAGCCTACTTTTTTTTTTTTTTTCAAGAAAAATAGGAAGCTTGTCCCGAATGGGAAGAATCATTTAAAAAAAGTTTGAAAACTGCAGCTTGAAATTTCAACCGGCCGTTCTTTCTTATAAGCAAACTTGGAAAGGAAGAGAATTCTTTGTAGTTTATGCGGCGTTGTATTTTTCGCGTATAAAACGATTCTTTGTGAAGCGATTGCAATGCAGCGTTGTGTAAAATATCCCATTTCGAATATATAATGTCTCAAAAAGCTTGGAGAATGTTTGACAAAGAGTATAATACAAACCGCTTATAAATATCAATTCATAGGCGCATAGTTTGGTATATATAGGTGTTTGTTTGTTGGTCGGGGTCTTTGAGATGTCTGAACCTCGTATATTGAGGAGAACGGGCTCATACATAGATGGATGCTGGGAAACTATTGGAGGGGAGAAAAGTCCGAGGAGCAGAGCGGTCATGCATCCGAAGGGTCGAGTTGCTTCCTCTGCTCCACAATGCCAGGCAGCGATTACCTTTAATACTGTTTTTTTTTTTTTTTTTCGTTCATTCGTTTTTTATTCTCGTTTCTTTCGCTTTGCTATGATAGTACCGAGTATATTACGTAGTGGCGTATACACACGTTTATAAATATAGGAATAGGCGATAGGAGGATGTGCGTGTGTGTGTGCACCAGCACATTCGATGAGATGAAGTGAAAGTCGAGGATGAGAAAGCCCAGAGGGCGTAGTACAGGTCCTGAGGGATATGAAGGAATAAGAAAAAAAGGAGGAAAACGAAAGGAGGGAGAGCAGAGGACATTGGTGGACGAGGGAAACTCACACGAACGGAACATTATCGCGAAACGAATGTTCCGAGGGTTGGTACTATTCCGTGTGGCTAGTGTCCTGCTGCTGCTGCTGGTGGTGGTGGTGGTGCTGCTACTACTGGTTCTCGAGTGCGATGAGAGCAAGCGAGAAAGAGGAGAGCGCAACCCGAGAGCTTTTAGGGAGTTGTTGTTCGTTCGTTCGCTTCAACCGTTGCGAGCCTCCCAAGCTTTCGTCGTTCTCTATGCCGTATAACTCTGCGCTCTCCCGCTTTCTCTTCCGTTCGATCTCTCTCCCTCTCTCTTTTAGAACGGTTCTCGCGTGTGCGCCAACTCCCGTGGATCGCTCCCCAACCTCTGGCTTGTTTCTACCGACTGCCACGGGAGAGCGCTGTTGCGCAAGACCAACCCTCATTCGCCTCGCACTCGGTGAGCCTGAGCTATCTCCGACGTGGATGATTCTCGCTCTGCCGCGATTCTCCTCTGTCATCTATTTTTTGGGTGACCGTGTTGCCTCCCACAATGTGTAAACTCGTGTTCTCATTCCATCACAATTAAAAACTAAATTCGAGCAATAAAAATAACGAAAATCGTAATTAAATCTTGTCATCAGGACACACAAGGATTTAAGGACGAATCGTGCTTTTTAAAACAAGTCCAAAGTTCGCGGATCAACCGTTATCATGTATCTCGTGAGCTCAGCATTTTTGTCACGCGCCACTATCATATAAACGCGTACCATTCAAAGGGACTATTGTAGAGAGTGAAAGTCAACAATTTTGCAACGATTCGCCAGCTTTTTTACTACTTACCATTCGTAAGAAAAAAATAAAACGCTTTGGAGCTTCATTTTTTCAATTCTACGCAGATATTTGTAAGAATAAACGTGCGACAGTGAAATCAGGATCGAAGAGTAATCCCGCGACTAATTGCGACTATTTGAGGGTGTCGTAGCTCAAGCCGCGTCGCAACAGGGTTGTAGGCCGCGAGGATAAACATGTAAGCCTATTTGCACGGGGGATCACTCGATTGATTAGTATCAGCGATCCTAAAGTTGCCTCGACGTGTTGAGCTGCTTCGGAGTTGCGTTTGGTGGTGAAAAGCGCGAGTGACCGAGTGAGCTGTTTCCTTTTATCAGTGCGTGGCTCTCGAGATGATTTTATTTTATTATTCAACTTTAAAATGAACAAAATCCCATGGTGTTTGTGCCGAATCGATAAGAGACTCGAAAAAATCATTTCCATTGAGTGACCACGCGTGTTTTCGTCTTGATCTGATATTTCCATGACGAACGCCACAATCCGAAGGATTTGGAGCGAGGCGGGATCGCAAATGATCCGGAAGAATCAAGAGGAATATCCGGAGAAACTTGAGAAGTGAGCGGATTTTTATTCTCTAATTAAATCCCAAGAATCTTTGGAATTTCTTCAAACTCATTAGATCTTCTAGGAAGATAAATGTCTTAAAGTCTCTCGAAGATAAACGCCAAGATCCATTCATACGTTCCGGAAACGGAAGTATCGGCTGCTCGGGATCGAAGCAGGATTAAGATTTCTTGCCTTAATCCTAATATCCTCTACATCCTCCGTCTCATCTCGCCCTATTCGCCCTAAAAACACCATACAACTGATGCCCACATAGTATCACCTCCCCCATCATTACGCAGCCCGCGTAATGACAACGCTCGGCTGTCAAATCAGACAGTTAATAGTCGGCGCAGACTATATATGCGAGGAACATTGGGTACGTCATTAATAATGTATATGAGATATAAATGCACGAAACTCGCGAATAGTAGAGAGCTCAGAGATATGTTAAATTAATCAGGCTATATGGGAATATATCGATCGTACTTTCTCACTTGCCCTTCTCACATATTTTCCACTTTTTTTTTCGCTTCTCGCTCCGGCCTTTGATCGCTAGAAGCGTATCAAAGCGATCGACACTTTGTAAAATGAATCGAGAAACTGTTTTTCTCCCTCTCTCTCTCTCTCTCTCTCTCTCTCTCTCTCTCTCTATTTTCTTATGTATCTTGAAGATGCTACTTAGACTAAAAGCTTCTGGTACTTACGATCAATGCATCCTCGGTGTAAGGGTTTAAAGAGACGAAAAAATATAGATTGGAAGTTAAGGGTAGTTGAGCTTCTCTCGCGAGACTGACTCGTGCGAAGCTTCGGGCTGTTAAACACGAGAAACTCGATACGTCAAGAAGAAAAGCTTCCGTTGAAAGATACAGCGAAAGGAGGGACGAGGGTGAGAATGACAGAAGGGAAAACCCACCTCCTCGGTCGTGTGTTAGGCTGTTCGAGGGACGATTAAACATTTTGAAAAATGTGACTATGTCCCTCGCGGTTGTTGATGCTGAAGAGGAGGACAACGATAGTGATGATGATGATGATGGGTTCTCGTGTTGGTGTGCGCACATGACGCGAGAGAGAGAGCCTCCGGGTCCCGTTGACGTTGTGCTATGCCCAAGGTACGTACATATCGATTGTCGTGGAGGCTCGGGCGTTGGGAAAGCGACAAGTCGACGCGCGTGAGCGCCCGTGTGTTTTACCTCGTGCCGCAACTTGGCCACCGCCCGCTATTTTTTCATTTTCTCGCCCATTTCTCTCTTTCATTAATATCTCGGCATTGGCCGCATCGATTTCTTGAGAGCACAGATGCACCGGAGCCTTTCCAACTTTCCGAAGAATTCATCCGGATCGCCAAAAAGTATTGCGTGTCATTGCATCCACCGAAGTTTGCCAAGAACCGCGACAACTCTTCGCTATACTTCGCAAGCTCATCAGAGCAACACCTCCTCGTGTAATGACCAGCTAATATAGTTGCTTCGTTTCTCTCGCTTCGTTCCCCTTTCACACGACTCTTTCTTCATTGTCCTCTAAACTCTGGAGTTTGATTTACAAGCGGAATTCTATGCTAACCTCGTTGAGGTTTGTTGGACCAAGAACTTGGCGGTTATGTCAGCACAGCGATTAGTTGTTTTTGTGCTCAGCTCGTCGCACGAGCAGCAACCTCGCTTTTCTCTACACACTCTAATTATTGATTCAGCTTTTATAACTGACAAAAACGTAACGACGTTGGCAAGCTATCATAGCTGTGTCCCTTCAGGCTCCGAGTTATTTATCTCAATTAAAACTGCACCACAAAAAATTCTATTACGTGAACCTAAAACTTAGAACGACATATTTCGAAATGAAGCAAAACTTGCTAACCTGTACGAAAGTTTGAGCCAACTTTACGATCGATCAAAGATTAATGTTTCATAAATTGATGATCAAAATGATCGACGCGTGTGGAGAGAACCGTGCTGGGGCTTAGTTGAAAAAACTTAGGGGTATAGGCAAGGGTAGGAAAAGTGACATGGATCACATGGGTGAGCGAATTTTTTATAGTTTCGTATCGGCATCGGGGGGGCGATTGAATCTTAAGCCTAGACTATTTTTGCTAACTCAGGAAAGCCAATCTCTCGAGAAAAATGAATTACAGGGAAAAGGGCGAAAGGGATCACGGCGAAGCATTGTCCCAGTACGATTTCCTCGCGTGGCGAAAATTACACGAGCAAGAGGATAAAATAATTTTTATAACTTCCTTGAGTTATGGCACAAACAAAATCCAGGTGTGAACGAGGCCTCCGGATAAGAGATGAAAATATGAAATAGGAGTTACGCTTGAAATGGCCTGTGCGTGATTGCGTGTTACTTACGTGAACGCTTATGTAATACACCACCGAGAGTGTAATACCGCAAGCGTACCCACAGAACTCTATCCCTTTATTCTTCTCCTGCTGTTTCTCCTTATTTCTCTCTTGGCCTTTGCTCTCACCTTCCCTCTTGCTCTTATTGCTCCAGGGCTCAATGCTGGAGGGTCAAGCTTCGTGGATGGTATCGACGTTGCGGAGGGGGTGAGAGAAAAGGGAGCCAACCGTTTGGCTCGTGTTACGGAGAAGGGGAGGCCGGGGGTATAGTTTCGCGATATATAGAGCAGTCGCAGGGACATTCACCCTCACCCTCACTCTTCCTCCTGCCCCCGCGCATCGGTCTTGCCTCTCGTTCTTCCCTACTTCACCCTTAAAGCGAGAGCAACCCTCTTTTTTCTTTTTTTTTCGATTCAACCTCACTTATCCAGCGTCTTGGTTTCTCTCCTGCGTTCTCTTCCACAAGAGTTTTCTTTCCACACCTAGAGAGCCTCTCCTCTCGCTTTCAAGTGGCCATGGCAAACGATTATATTATACTCGACAGGTTTGCATAAGAGCAGCTTTTTTCAGTCTCTCTCGTCTCCGTACTCGACTACACTCTTTTTTTCTTATCCTTACTTTATCCTTCATTTTTCGTCCTTGCCGCATTAAATCTTTGCCGATTCGAACTCTCGCCAGCTTTCCTTTTCTTCCTCAGTCCAAGCTAATGTTCCTAATTACGAGAGATCGTTTTTGGGTTGATCGAAGTGACTTGGACCACAAATTGCTTCTTTACTGTGTGCTCATCAGTTTCGTACTCATTCAGTCAATATTTCTCATTCGCTTTTATAGCAATAATTACTCGCTGGCTACTCTTAATTACTTTCTGTTCATTAAGGGCCTGTCACGATGTTCGCGCAATCATAACGTTAAAGATAATCATAACGACGTAAATCAGAATCTCCAAGGAGATTTTTTATTAACGCTCTTGCTTCCTTGACTCCGAGCAACCAATCTCGCCTCCTTAACTTTGTACCTCGACCCTGCGGCGAATTGTTTCAATGAAATGCCGATCATTATTCCACGACGTTCGAACAAGACGATAAGAAAATTATAAATTTCAACAATTCCGGAGAAACCGAAAGACATTTCATGGAAAAAAAACGAGTCGATAGTGTTTATCGGAAATTAATTAATGGGCAGAAAGGGAAAGTTGGGACGATGATTCGAACAATTTAAACGCCATCTTTGTATATGAAAACAGCAATTATCAATATTAACCTAATTGGCCAAAGTTTGCTTTTTTCCCCCTTAATTTCTCAGCCGACAAGGGGCACGTTCCTCGTTTTCTCGTGTCTTTCTCTAGACCGAGTTCTCGGTGGAGTTACGTAATGAGCGAGAAGTTTGAAAATTGCCAACATTTGTCGATGAGGCGTCGAGTACAAGCGAGAGAGTCAGATGTGGAACAAAAGGCTTGGAAGCATCGATAAAAAAAGAAAAAAGAAAAAAAACGTGACTTACACGAATACTTAGTCATATATTTGAAGAGTGGTTTGGCCGGGAGGAACTTTTGTTAGTTTTTCGTATTTGCAGTCCATTCATCTTTTTCAGTGTTTTCACAGATTTTCCTCGGTTTTTTTGTTCACTCTCGTGAGAGGGTTGGCTCGTTCGCCATGTTCGTATATCCACGTAATATAACGAATCGCTGGATTAAGCTAGAAACTGTCTCTTTTTTTTCATCTCCATCTCTATCGTTCCTCGTAGTGTGGTTCCATGGTTTTTGTACTGAAACTATCGGCTTCGAAGGAAAAAAGTCTCGGGAATGCGATAGAAAATTTATTTGAGGTTTAATCACATTGCCACAATGACAGTATTGTTCTGTAGGGAACAATGAGTGCCTCGGCTCCACATAGTCTCGTACTATGTGCATAGAGAACTCGAGAGTTCCAGCTACCAGTGTAACATCGTTCTTCTCACGAATATGTCTCCAGCCTCTCTCTCTCTCTCTCTCTCTCTCTCTCTTTCTCTCTTGCTTTTCACTCGCGTCCGTCTCTTTCCCTTAGCGACCCTCATTGACTCGGTTTCTCTCTCTCTTTTCCTCGTACCAGTTGCGGTTATTTTTCGTCTTGGTTCGCCACAGACGCGTAACAACCAAGCAATGAATTCTGTTCCCGTGGCTTGCAGAGCCTCGCCCTCATGTTTCAGCATTACCCAAGCACTGCTTTACGTCACATTCGCACCTGTATGATCGAATCTCCGACGATCCACGGAATTATTCCTAATAAGGTCATCAAACATCTCTCCAATATCGAGCTCAGAAACATTGAGCATTTACCGCGATGGAATAAATAACCCTGAGGATGAAAAGCTTCGCAGGTGTTAGATTACGTTTCGCCCTCAATGGCGGAAGCTCGACAATGGAAAATTTTAATGATCCGAGTACTGGAGCAAATTCATACTATTCAAAGGGCGTCATCAGACATTCTCTAATGGCTGCCAGAACAGAAAAACACTTTGAAGTATTTCTTTACGTTGGCTCTCTCCCAAAGTTTAACTTTGACTTCCATTTCTCTCTCCGCGGCATTGTAAATTCTTAGTCTTTATTCCTCCATGAAATATATATATGCCCATATAAAGTCTCGTATGAAATTTTATCCTCGCCCAACTTTCCGGATCTTTCCGGGAGCGAGTGTGTTTGCTTAAGCCCAAACGGGACTCCCGGAACACACGATTCTCCACCCATTGTCATCTTTGATGGTCCGATTGATCTGTGGGTAAATAGAGAGTTAACAAATGTCCAAATGATGATGTATTCAACGAACCTGCTTGTTTTGCTAGCAAAGTTTATCGAGGACCGATTTCCGTTTGTGGATAATTAGACTCGCCGGACTCTGGATTCTCGTCTTGCCTGCATTTCAAATTGATTATCGGAAAATTCGATTAAATTCGTACTAAGCTCGTTATTTATCGGGTGTCCATACACTACTGAGCACGAGTTTTCCCCGGGAGTCTCCAACGTTCATTTCTCCACCAACGTATCTTACAATAATCTATACGTTTTCACATATATGCTTCAGTGTCGATAAATTCTGGAACAAGAGAACTGCGAAATAAAACACGACTTTTGTCCGAGGTATATACACTTTGCTATGATGTTGCTGCGGATAACCCAGCGTACGTACTGCAGATAATCCTCTTCGTTCTTCCCGCCGATGATTAACACTTCTTTTTCGCCCTTTTTCAAAGTATGTACAAAAAAAATGTATATAGGTGAATTCTCCTATTGATTTTCAATGCTAGCAAGCTATGCCCTGGTAATGCAGTGGTCCGGTGCATATTTTCGCATACAGTATACATATTTTTCCTTGGCCTTCCAGACGGCCAACGAATATTCATTTTTTTCCAGCCATTGTAGCGTTTCACTTTGAGCTCCGTACCAAGAAGGAGGAAATTAAATTTTTATGGTTTTTCGTGCTGTTTATGATTTTTCTGGAGCTCCTAGAGAATCCATTGGAAGATTTATCTCGCCAGATGCTCGGGATTGTTGTTGTTGTTTAGTGTTTTATTTTTCACGAATGATTAACAATAATATGGGAGAGTCGAGAGAGTAAGGTGCGAATGAAATTGTTGTCCGAATCCCTGCAAAAACATGTTGAAAGTTTTTCGATTAGGTCGAACTGCGAGCTCAGTTTCGCTTGGCGAATTATAGCCCGTAAAAGGCTCTTCACTTTGCAATAGGAGCTCCAAACTCACTTATTTCAGTGAAGAGTTAGAATCGGAGGGAGCCAAGGAAACTTCACTGAATTTAGACGGGAGAAGGAAATGCTTGGACGACGATGTACATTTGTACTTTGTCGGGAAATATATGTAGGAAGAGGTTATGGCTTGTCGAACTATTGGTTGTAGTCCAGCAATCGATAGCTCCAATCAGTGCTATTGGACAAATAAAAAGAAAAAGAAAAAAAAAAGCAATCAGAAACACAAACCGAGGAGAGTTTTCGACCAAATGAGAGAATTTTTTTGCTGAGCTTGCTCAACGGCTTCGTGTCATTGTCGGAGAATTTGTGGAACGATTTGTCACGCTATATGCTCATATCGATCTATACACTTTGGCTAGCTCATGCTTTGACAATTAATCCGTTCTTCGAGTCGACCAACCACCACATACACAGCACTAACCCGGTTATTATACTGTGGTACTGGCTTAACCTCGTTATCTGATCGTCTAAGCCAGAGGACGCCTCGCCTCGTTGCATGTGCATCAGGAGGATAGGGTTCACCAAGTTATCCAGAAAGGACCAACTTCCTTCCGGGCGTCTGGTCCATTTAAGACTAACGTTTGATTCTCACGAGTCTGAGGGATTCGGGGATAAGTCGAGGTTGAATCGTCACGTTATAGTAGAAACGTAGAAGTCGACCGGAGGATGCTTAGCTTCTGGAAATTAGTTGCTCATCCTCTTTGGTGAATTTTTCAATGAGCGAGGATCGATCCACGATGTTGATGGTTTTATAAAATATTTTGCTGGAGCTTTTCCGGCATATCGCGATTGCGATACGGACATCCGAATGCTCGACTACTGGGCTATGTAGAAAATGTGTTGATTGCCCGTCCGGGAATTGTGATAAAAAAAACGTTACAGCGAGTCGTATATCAAGGTTGATTCACATTTGTTTTAGTTTTCTCGCTTCCGCCATTTGGTGTCACCTTTCAAATGTCGAGAGGATGACGGATATGAGGGTGAACGGAGAAGCGAGTTGTGCACCGGAAGATGAAAAAAGGCAAGAGGAAAAGGTCGAAATGTTGAAGAAAAGGGAGAGAGAAATGCGCAGAGAGTTTGGAGCTATGTTTACGGAGTTTTCTTTACAAGAAGTGGCAGGAGAATATATCCAAGTGCGTTTTGCTCGCTGGCTCGAGTCCAGAACGGGCGAGGATCATGCAACGAGATTTCTCAGCTTTTTCGGGGATAAAAGCAAGCGGGTTCGACGGGTCCGAGACTGTGACACAGTATAAATCGTTAGTCCGATGCGCTTGGAAAAGTATTGACTGGCAAAGCCACGAGTACACTTTCAATACACACAACGTACGTCTCTTTTTCCGTTCAGCTTAATCTTCCACTTGCCTCCGTTTTTCCTATTGCTTGTAATCCTGGTTTGTGCTTCGCTTACTCTCCCAAAAGCTTACATACTCCATCCGAGTACCATAATCCACCTTTTTATCGGATTTTTCTTGATCGACGTTATCTTAATCGTCATCGCGACTACATTATCGCGAAGGAGATCTACACACGTGTAATTACGAGTTCTCATACGTACAAGCTCATAGAACCAAGTTTATTCCAAGGTGAACTAGTCCAGGAAGCCCATACACTTGGAATCTTCGAAACGTCCTCGCCAATTAAGCCTCGACAATCGATCTCCTGCACAATTTAAGGCTCAATTTAGCAACGCGAATGAAACATTTTACGCAACTGGTTTTACCTCAAACTCACCTTGCTTATAAAATAATGGCATGCGATCGATCAAACAAAATGATAAAACGTTAGGCTTACCGGATGTGTGGCAAGGAAATATTGAATTAATGATGAGACAAACTTGGTTTACATTGTAACGGAGCTCCGAACCTCCTGCCGCTGCCACCGTAAGTGTTACGCTATGAAGAATCATTCCAATTTTTGCATCATTATCACGCGTCTTCAGAAGCCACGAACGTTTCAATCCGACCGAGTTCTCTGTCAACACACGAAACGTCTTCTTTGCACAACACACTTCTGTATTTATTTCGAGGTCAATCGAGACGATCCATTAAATTCTCTATTGAACGAATGACAACTCGAGAATTGAACTTCATTTACACGAAACTAATCACTTCTAATTCATGTTCACTCGGTCACGAGTCGAGTGACTCGAGAGAACGTCCACTGACGTTAGTCTAATCAAGAGACTCGATTACTCCATCATTCTCGATCAAAAAATCGATACGGAGAAATACCCGTTTACAAGAACTTTCAATATTACAACGCGCGAGGACGATCGATGTGACTGAGATTTGGAAAAACTTGCTAAGGTGTCAGGGTGTTTGATTGAAACAGTAACACGCTACGATTCACTCGGAGGTCCTCCTGTACCATTTGGCCGTGTCGAATCAAGTCACGAAATTAATGCGCAAACATATTTCGACTGTATATAATGCAGCCTGTCGACAATCGTGAAGGAGCCTCGGAACAAAAGGATCAACGCGTCGATCATTCGGTGGTTAGGTCGGACAAAATCCCGAGCAAGCACACGGTCATACCAAAGTAATAACATCTCATTTGATATTCAAACGAATGGCCATGTGCTGGCAACAGCCACGCCAAGGCCTTGGCATAGTAACATGATTCGAGTTAGCCATGAGTAGTCGAGCAGCAATAAGGCAAACCTAATACACAAGCAGCGTAGGCTCAAAGTCGTCGTCGTCGTCGTCGTCGTCGTCGTCGTTGTTGTCGTCGACGGGATATCACGCTACGTAGATCGTCCGGGTAACACGCGCCGTTATTTTTGCTATCTGCTTTTCTGCCCCGAGCAAACGCTCGATAATCTCACCAACTAAACCCCTACACCCTCTCCACATGTTTCCACACATATATTCATACGGACATACATATACTTCGGACCTTTACCAATCGCTTCTTCTCCACCCTCTCATTCGCTTCTTGAGTTCGTGCGGTTTTACTGCCCTGCAGCACGAAGGTTAGAAATTGTTACGGCCTCGCAAGCACTTGCCCAATCGAGCCCAACACTTCGGATATTTCAAGGCCACTACGATCCAACGACCGATCCACTAGTTTCACCCTTTCTATACTATACAATAGCCACCTTAACTATCATCTTCAAAATGGAATTTATGGATCCACTCCTCAACGGAGCTGCTGACTCTACACTCATGCTAATTTATTTTCGAACAGTAAATTTCGATCATTGAGAGATCGGACGTTTCTGTCCATACGATCCGAGAGATCAACTGCCTATTGAGCGCTCGACCCGGACACTGACTACATTTTCATTAATGAACCAAAACTGTTGACAATTTTGTGCAGAGAAGTTTTCGCTCAGATCTCATGATTTCGACTCTGATTAATAATGGCCAATATTT
This sequence comes from Campopleginae sp. 14b, assembly GCA_030522525.1. Classification (NCBI taxonomy): domain Eukaryota; kingdom Metazoa; phylum Arthropoda; class Insecta; order Hymenoptera; family Ichneumonidae; species Campopleginae sp. 14b. Next base: position 106,732 of record JAPYYS010000939.1, read on the forward strand.
CACATCAGTGAGAAATATCAACGGACAAGAAACAATTTTTTCGACTGCCAAGTCATCGATTTCTTGTCCTTTTCGCGTTTGGTTTCATTTATATGGACCATAAACATCGACTGAGTTGAGATTTAACAATTTTTTAACAGTTAATTAATGCGTTTGAGTAAAAATACCAACTGAACATATTTCTTTATTGTAAACAAACTTTCCTCAAACGTTTTCTCAGTGTGCGCTGGTATTGTTGTATGGAGGATGAAATCGAAGTTTTATTCAAATAAAGCCAATGGGTGTGTTGAATGAAACTCTTCGGATCGCACTGGCTCGATGGAATCACAGGCATTCCATTTTAGTTCGGGGGTTACGTAGAGTTTTTCAATTAGTTCGTTGACAGTCACTTTTCGTTGGAACTGAATATTGTTTGTCATGTTGGACAGTACTAATTTGTAAAAATGGGAAGCTCCGTAGAGGTCGTGCAGTTTTTCATCGCGATATAAAATGCGGAAAGAAATGTTGGACGCTTTTCCGCGTAAGGCGATGAAAGATTTAAAACGCGTGCGGAAGCCACGAGATAAAGTTTTGGAATATGGTACACGCTGGAATGTGTTGTTTGTTTTTTGTCGGAGCGCGGTGAAAAGTACGTTTGACGAGTTGAGGAGGGTTGTGTACGTTGTATATGAGAAGAGGAGGCGTCTTAATCCGAGCGGCAAACCCGAGAGATTGTCCCTACACTCATATATATATAGGCAACGTTGTGTTCGTGATTCCCTTATCACACAAGGCAACCGAGGCTCTCGCCGACAAACGATACGAGTTGGCAAGATAATGTTGCTCGCTGGAATTTTGCTCGGATTTATTCCGAGAAGACTTCCGATGTTGCTTTCGCTCAGGAATTCGCTATAGTGTAATTGTGCATTGTGCCATGATTGAGCCATTGTTCAACGAAAGTGAGAGAGTATAAGAAAAAGCTGTTGCCCTATTTAGTCAGCATCTCACTCTTCCATCCGATCTGGCTCTCTCTCGCCTGTTCTGTATTTCTCTCACACTTTTAGTCTCTATCCTCTGTAATACTCGAGCGAGTATACACTATAGAATAGCCCAGCGAGCTCGAACCAACCCCCGGAGTTAATGACGAAACGATACAACTCGGAACGACGTTTTCCCCAGAACCGAGATCCCCGCCCTTTCTTCCTTCTATTCAGCATCGATCTACGTTGAGCAAAAAATATTCAAACGAGCTTTTCTCTCGGACAGCTTCACCCACCCCGCCTTTACTGGATAATGATTGTTTTTCAGTCAAACCGGATGCTACAAATATGTATGCATCCCTCGTACAATCCTCCGGCTCTGAACCACTCTGTGACCCCATGTATACAAAACCACCATCTGTATAACAACTTGGTCGAGATGGAAAAGAAGGCAAAGGTTATTGAAATTCCTTCCTATTCAAATCGGGCAGTTTGTGCTCCTGTATTAATATTTTCGTTACACCGAGCCACTCGATTAAGGGCGTATTGTGTAAGATTTTTCACGCCGTCTCTAATATCGAAACAATTTTTCATTATTTCGCAAGTAAAAATCATCGTAATTGTTGAAAAAATTAATAAATTTTCGTCATTTTCGAAAATTTTTGATTTTTCACAAGTTTGAAAGTTGAATTTGGAAGATGCGGTATATGGATCGATCTCAACTGGTGAAGGAGTACATAAAGTATAGCGAGCATATGCACAGGTGCATTTCGTCAGCGGCATATGGATTATGGTGCTCGGGAGGTTTAAAGTTATGCCGTCTTACAGCGATGATCATCACTCTTTGCTCTCACCACGTATTTCCAGGCTCCATTAATAATATTGCACGAGAATCATACATCATTTGAAAACTCAAAAGTGTCGTCCTTAACAGAATGACAAACTTTGACATTTTCTTGGTCTCATTAAAGTTGTTTCCGAATATCGATGTGCAACCAGGGCCAGCAGAAATTCTCATGCAAATCTCTAACTAATCCGAGGCACTCTCAATAAATTTTCATCCATCACGAATGTCTCGTTGAAATTGAGAAAACTTGGCTAACAAATGATGTGTACGAGATGGCAGAGTCGATGGGATCGAATGCCTCGATTCTCCGAGTCTAAAAATTCGAAATTCAAAGGGATGTCGTAAAGCGAGGAAATAATTTTGTGATATTTCATTGTTTCAGGCATAATTGACGTCGAGAGTATAGCGTCGATGAGAAATAAGCAGATCTCGTGGAGAGTATCGGAGCGATCATTAAAAGCAAAGTGATTCTCGAATGTAGTGGCCCATCGAGACAGGATGACAATGCCATTGATGTTGATATCGATGATTATGCGATAATACCAAAATGAGCTCTTCACTAAATTCCAACAGGCTGATGAGGATGCTGGAGAGTTTATGGTCATCGAACAATGCGATGGAGCTTGACAGTAAATCGAGATAATGAAGGTAAGCTGTGCTTGAAATAAATTCTGGAAAAACAAAACATTGATGGCTGCGGGGAGAGTCTCGGGGATGAAGGCCGGCAGGAAGGGAGGAGATTCGAACTCATCCGTACGCGTCGGATTCGACGTGCATTCGGGTCGGTTGTGCGGACCTTTTAATCGCTGAACTTCGTGTCGACAAACTCGCGTCAAGCTTTAGCAAAAAAATCAACAAAACTGAGGCGACGATGCACATCGAAAAAGAATTCTGAAAGCCAAAGCTATGCGATAATCCGAAAGGGCTGACAAGCCTGAATACCTGGGAGTGTGTGCGCGTGTGTCTGTGCGGGCCAAAGTGAAAAATAGAGATCTCGATGAAGTTGACGTGGATCAAGAAACGGCGGGACGATGAGGAGGCCAGCGACGAGGTAACGGCGAATAGAAGATGGAGGAAAATAGCGTGGAACTCGATTACATTTTTTCCAATCAAGAAGGAATTAAGCTGGAGGATGTTTCGGTGAGACTCGAAGAGTGTTTGCATCAAGGTCGCGCGAGGTGTCGGTGTACGATGGCAAACGATCCAAAGAAATGGTGCGATCGTGCCGGTGCTTCTGGCTCCTCGCAATATCGTGACGTCCGAGATAATCGTTCCTCCAACAACCTCGCCCGCCGTTTATTCACCGCGGTACTGTGCCTCGACGCTATTTTAATGTGCGCCGGACAAAAACCGATTAATCTCGGCGGTGTTAAGAGACACGACGTTTACATCGCTGGCTTTTTTCCGTATGGCCGTCACGTACCCGAGAGCCATCTTGGACGCGGAGTCATGCCCTCTGTCAAACTTGCCGTTGATCATATCAACGACAGTCCTACTGTTCTCCGAAACTACCGATTGCACATGTGGTGGAACGACACCGAGGTGAGTACTCGACTATATTTATATTTTATCATCCTCAAGCTCGCTACGTTCGAATGCAACAAGAAATATTTATTTACCATTTCTTCAATTTTCCAAATTATCCAAATATTTTTCGAACCTATATATTCATCCGGAGCGAAAAACCGAACGTTTTATTATCAGGATTTAATTATTCTTTCAAATATTGAGCTTTGGCAAAGTAGAAAACAAATTTCGTTGCATTCCAACGGAAACTCCTTATTTTCTTAACCCATACAAACCCAAATTTGCGAAAAGTATTCATAAAAAATAGTGGGACAGATTTTTTTGGTATTCAAAAGCTGAATTTACTCCCAAAAAATGGAAGAAGTGGATTGATCATCAAAATAATGATTGAATAATAAATTATTCGTTTTTTGGCAACGATGCAAACTTCAGTATCGTTTTCCATGAACGGACACACTGCGTATTAATCTTTTCGGCTATGCGTTTAAAAAATAAAATAAAATAATGGATTCCGTTGCATTGGGACGATGCGAACTTCAAAATCATCTCTCTCTCTCTCTCTCTCTTTATATCGAGCTGCACAATATTTCTTGGGTACTGAAAGATTAATTAAAGCACCGGAAAGAGCTTAAGATTTCATAGTAATTCCCAATGCACACGAATCAACTTCTCCACCACGTCCACAGTCGCTTTGGGACCTGACCGTCTTAATTCAAGGACTCCTGTCGAGCGCTAAATCGTCTCGGTTTTTATGTCAAGTTCTCGAGTGATTTACTACGGCAACAAGTTACCAAAATATACTCGGGACTTTACCGAGTCTTGGAGTTTTCATCCTTCACTTTTCATGTTCGACTTTTTCATCGCGCGACCATACAATTTACCAAAGTATTCATGAATTATGTTATTTACATTCGCCAAACTAATGTTTTCATCCTTTCTACGATCTTTTGCCATTCCCTCGTCCCAACTTCTTTAACTCTTTTGACAGATGGTTCTCCATTTTTATTTCTCATACTCCGAATTCGAGGTGTCGTTCGAAATAAATCGTTCGCATCAACGTTCCCCGTTTATAGTGTCCCTCGGTTTATTCGCGGCAACGCGCTACTCTGCCAAATGAGCGCGACGAATTTGAATTTTATTCAAATTTGTCGAGAATATATTCCGAGAGAAGCCACAAAAATTGATCGTTTCTAAATATTTCTTCATCCAAATGTCGCCATATGGACTGCCCATTAAATTATATATTCATCGTAATAAATACGCCTCGCTTTTCAACAAACTACATATTTATTCTGACCACAGGGATTTTGCGATTGAATCAACAAAATCTTCCAATAACATCAATTCCTATCGGGTCGCCCATTCTTTTTCCGACTAGGTTTTTTTTTTGCCCTCCGGATTGTTTTCGGACCAACCCACTTTTCTTTTTGCCCACTTCCTTATTCCTGCGTAGGAGGACACCGGAAACGCACCAAAAACCGACAAAATACGGTCTGCAAAAGCCACAAATTTCCGTGTACATTTCTAAGGGACATGTGAGCCCTTGGCCTGAAAAGGATAATCCTCACGACATTCCAAATCTATGGAGCTCATTGTTCTTGAGGTTCTGATATTCGATGAAGATCGTGAGCCTATTTTTTATTTATATTTTTTTTCAAATTTCGATAAAAGATTGGATCTCGATGTTTTTCGAAGCCCAACGAAGGGCTGCGCAGTTCAGGGTTAAATTTCTACGGATGTTAAAAGTTAGAATCTTCGATTGTAATGGTTATTGGAAAATTCGGCCGCACCAACTACGGCGGAGTGAGCTCTCGGGAGATTTTCTTTCGTCTGTTCGGTGTGAGTGTTGGTAAGAGCAGATCAGAAGCAGATGTTTGATAATCCAGAAAGTTCTTTTAGTATTGTTCCGCTCAATGGAGCAGGAAAGAAGGAGGCAGAGACAGTGGTGGGTTCTGGATGTGGAACTAGTCGTAGTTTCGGAGGCGGGTGAAAACTTTTTTCATTAATCATAGTTGATCCAATGGATGTGGAGACTGTGGACACGATCGCACTCAGGAATATAAGAAATTTGTATTAGGGAGAAGAAAAAAGCCTTCTAATCACGTACAAGCTAATTAAGACAGATTTGAGTGATAAAATTCGTCGATACATGTTCGTTAGATTGACCTGCCAAGGAGATGATGGCATTATGATATTTTATTCTTTTCTGCCCTCGGGAGTATAGAACCCTTGTAAGAAAATAACTCAGCAAGGGGTGGAGTGGGTGGATGAAGTTGGTTCGTCCGACAACGTTACATCATAACTTTCTTATCTATTATCAAGCTTTAATGATGCAACATGCTTTTCCTCTATTTCTCTCGATAAGGGCCAACTGTAACAAAAAGCATTCGAGGATATGAGCCTGCTTGGTTGCTGCTGATTGACATGTTTTGCCCTTTTTTTTTTTTTTTTTATCGAAATGGAAATGAAGCAAATAAAAATTGCCGGGTCTGCTGCCGGTCGCTTGATTGATATTGAAAGGGCAAGGAAACGTAAAACCACGAAAAAAATAAAAAATAAATAAATAGCTTCGGAGTAAAATGGCTTGGAAAGTTTATTCGAAGGATCGATACCGCGTGAACCAACGAGTCAAGGTGAGCTCTATTTTCTAGCTCTTTTTCCTTCTCTCTCTCTCTCTCTCTCTCTTTCTATCTTTCCTTCTTCCTCTCACGACTCTTTCTCTTTATTATTTCCCATTCCGCAAGTAACTAATCGCGAACAAACGAGTGCGAGCAGCAACGCGGGCGATGGTCCTTGCGTATCGTGTCTCACGTCACTTCGGGGGACTCACTTCTCCCTGCCCATGTTGCACACCCTCGTATACACACATTCTGGATAACTATACATCAGATATTATGTATAATTTAGTGCCACTCTATAACACTATCCGCGGGCTTCGCGCACGCTAGATCTCGTTTCAACGAAATGTGAAGAGTCGATGGTTCCAACACACGATCCATTCGAATCACCCAGACGCAATAACAAATCCTCGAGACCAGCCCCCAGCTCCCTTTTGCCTGAGGAACTATCCAGTTCGAGTCTCTTGGCCTCACCAAGAGACGTATTCATGTCACAAAAAGTATCTTCACCTGTGCGTGGGTGCTCGGAAACCGACCTCTTAGATTTCTATCGCCTTGAGAAAACAATTTATTCCCCTGGAGCTATATTTTTCAAACTCGAGCCTCTTGCTGTGGATTTTTTTTTCATATTTTTATGAAGAACATCAATTCTATCGTAATGCCATCCAGGTTTTATTTTTATAACTATAAAGAGCAAGCCATTGAATCAGTAAAGATTCCATCACTCCTAATTGCCCTCTTACGTTTTTATTATCATTTCGGCATTCAATATTGATCGACATGGTTTTTTTCAAATGGTAGTAAAATCCCTGGCTCTTGAGCTCGTTGTATTAGTGGAAATAGCAATCATTTTTCTGACGGAGAGTACAGAAAAATATTGCAGAAGCTGCTGGTGTTATTAGACAAAGTGGTAATTAGCTAATTATACTTTTATGGCTACTTTGATAAATGATATTTTTATTTTGGACTCGGCACGACGACAACGAAAAATGGCTTTCGAGATTAAAGAATGATAAGAGTCAAGATTCCCAATGGTATATTTTTAAAGGATTATCGATTTTTTCTATAAAAATAATTCATCGTCCCGATTCCCGATTTCACTCGCGCTCCAAATAACTCTTGGACTTCACGTTGTGGGCTAACGACTCGATTAAACATGTTTACCCTGCGATTATATCGCTTCTGATTAATCGGAATAAACCGAACACGAGACGAGCCATAAATAAATAAACAAATGAGAGGACATTCGAATTGTGCGAACGAGAGCGTATTTCATGCCCTAAAGCAGCAGAGCGATCTTGTCGCTAGTCACCAGAGAGAATCTCTTTGGAAAGCTGATGATACTGAAACGTCAAAATCCAACGGTTTCACCCCTTTTGTCGCGGGCATGTTGCCTACCGAGCAAAAGGATAGATCGCATTACATCGCGGCAAGCAAGATATTCTCTGCTTTCACCTTTCTGGGTTCGCCCAGATCAACTGTAAAGATCTTTGTGTCGGATTTACAGAAAGGACATAATTCCTCGCCTGCTGTATCGATCGATTATTCCGGGTTATTGTCGAACAACACTGATGCTTCGCTTCACGAACGTCAGAAACACAGCTCAGGAAATCATATAATTTACTGACTGCACGGAAATTTGTCGAAGCCGATAATGAAGGGTCGTAATCTTCGTAACTAGCAAATCCAACTGGTGAATGGACTGCGTTTCGATCGTTAAATCGAACTCGATGGAAACATAACAAACGTCATTCGAATTTTACTCAACTCCATGAAACGCTCTCTTTCCATTTAAAAATTCGACGCTTGCGTGTTTATCTTTAAACAAAACGATAAGCAACTGAATATCTTCATAAAACTGTAACCTTCTCGATCGGCCCAGTTTCGCGCAGCTTCTCGCTTGGTCCTCCTGCAAAGCCGGCGATAGAGACCACAGAGAGGGAAAGCTCGCACAGGAATTTGGACGTCGACTGCGAATTAAATCCGCAGCAGTGAAAGAAAATGAGAGAATAATTTTTATTCCTTTTCGATTATCCCGATCATATAGGGCTTTGGAATTTATGTAGCCAAATAAATTGATGAGATTAAACTGCTCATTCGCGGAGGCTGGGCGTGAATGCGTTTCTCGCTGTAAATACTGGGTGCACATATCGCTGCGTTTATGTATAAGGACCTCAATACATAGTACTAGATTTTCGTATTAACCGATATATACGAATTGGAAAAGGAGAGGGAGAGATAAAGAGAGAAGAGGTGGCTGCGTTTTACGGCGTTCAGATTCGAACTTCCGATGACCCAGATCTGGTCGTCGAGCTTTCTCGTTCTCTACTTCTTTCGCGTCTCTCTAGCCCGCTCGTTTCGCCTGCTCCCTCTCTTCCTGCTACGTCTCCCTTGCGTGAGAACGACGGGCAGAGGCTAATCGAAAATCGGTCGCTTTTACCCTCTCGTATGTATATCCGCCCTGCCCTGCCACTGTTCCTCTTGATCCGGTCTTTTCCGAGTCGAACTACCGGTTTCCAACGATTTTTATACTCAATCAGCAGATTTTACTTTTTCATCTATTTTTTTTTATCTTTTTCCCGTCGTCCTTCCGGTTCAATGTACGTCTTCTGTTTAATCATCAATCTTTTCCAACTTTATCGCCTGAATAAATTTTCTGCAATATATCGCGAGAGCCTATTTATACTGAGTTTCTCAGGGACCTGAGCAATATCAATCTTTCTTAATCGACTGCATATCGTGACGGTGCAGCCACCACCCGAAGGTCGAGGCATCAGAAAGAAACACACGGATCATTGCTTTTCGAATATTTCCAAATATAATATTCCTTGCTTTATCATTTCCGGAATATTTCCATGCATCCTTCTAATTTTCCAACAAATATTCGAGAAAAAACATAAATTTCAACAATTTTATCTCTCTGACAATATTTTTTTTATTTCTTGACTCGAGTCTGCTGCGTTGGTTGATTCGCGCACGAATAAATATCGGAATTGCGAACCCAATAAAAAGGGCAATAGGAAAATAATGAAATGTCGAGGTTTCAATCGATTTTGTTCATTTCGTCCTTCAAGTACATTGAGAAAAGGATTTATTTATCTGTACCAGGATTTGTTGACTGCTAACAAACGTAAAGGTGAATCGTTGAAATAAACGTTTTTCAACAGTTGATGAATTATTTATTTGAGTCTCTCGAATTTGTCTCAAATAAACATTCGTTAATAATTAATAAATGAATCATTCGATCAAATGTAATCTTGGTTGATAGCAAATGAATTTGATGACCCGAAACATCTACTGAGTTGAGGGAAATAAAAGCGATTTCTTTATTGTAAATAAACTTTTCTCAAAAGTTTTCTCAGTGCACAAGGAGTGGCACGTTTTTTGGGAATGGAAAATCTTATTACTCGAACGTTCATCTAATCGTTGGTTGGGTCGGAGCTCAAGAGAGAGAGAGAGAGAGAGAGAGAGAGATTTATAAATTTTATAAATCTCTTGACCGACAGCGATGGGTCAGAGTGTGGCTTTGGCGATCTTGGATTATTGGTAAGCTGGTCCGAACGAAGTGAGTATATTCGGGCGGATAGACGTTGAGACAAGCACCGGGGGGTGGGCACATTGATCGCTGAGCAGAGAGTATATAGTTGTTGGGAGTTTGTGATCGCGATAACCAACCGAAAATCAGTAAAAATATATAATGGTCTCGATCGAGGTTGGTGCGCGGAGAGTTGTCCTTGGCCGTTGGGGAAAATGCGATGCAGTATTGCATTAGGAACCGCTCGAGGAAGGCACAGAAATATGAGGAGAGGGTTGGCGAAGCGAAGAAAAAGTATAGGATTACGGTGATGGAATGTTGTTGCCAAAACACGAAAGGGTATAGGAGGCAAGGGCATCAAAGAATACATAAATCTTCGGCTTGTCTTGACCTTACTCACTCGCCTTTGGCTGTGACATGGTTCTCCTTGCGAGTGCCTGGTCACGTTGACCTTCTCTCTACTTTAATGCGTGCAAGTTAAACACGAACGGTATATAAAGAAGTATTGGTATAGTGCGAAGCCTGGCACAGTGGCCAGTACTGCCGAGACATATACTGGGCATTCATTCTATGGAGTATTTATACATGCTTGAATGGTAAATACACGCATATTAGAGGCTCATCGAGGCAGATATTTGAGAGAATGAGAGAGGAAAATCGACATCTGGCGCACCTATTGACTACCGCCTATATACCCGAAGGTCTTCGAGGAGTGACGTTTGATGGGTTATTCATAGACATTCACGATGGATATACAAGTGACGGTGTATGGGTCGATAGTCGAAAGTCTCGTTGCGGTAAATAGTGAAACGCAGGTGTCCTGCTGGTGGTCGTGGTATCGTAACCATAAAAATGGTAGACGTGATGTGCGCTGTGCGATCGTCAATTATGTTTTAAAGTCTTTTCTCCTCCTCTCTTTTTTTGTTTGTTTTTTTTTTTTTTTAATTTCAACTTTGTAGCTCGACTTTTCGCAATTTTTCATGGCAAAAGGGAAATATTTGATTAAGTCTCTCGGGCACGCGTTCGTACAGTTTTTCTACCTATTTTCGAGACGTCGAGGATCGAGATTTTACGTGGCGAATATATACATTCATCAATCCTGTTTGATCTTCTCTCCCATGCGGATTTGTGAAATTTCATTACAAACATTCCTACACTCGTGCTGTGTTCAACGAGCGAGAAAGAGAGAGAGAGAGAGAGAGACCGAGAGAAATGGGTCTCCCAACAGCCACATTGAATGAAGGTATTATTTCGGTTTGACGATCCTTCAAAATCGCGCATGTACATAGACATTTTGCCTGGCTACATCGAGCTCTCCGATTTCCATTAAATCCTTTAATCACTGTAATAATACATACGATGCTTTGGCCCCGAATTTTCGACGATCCAAGTACCATTGTTACGAGTGCTAGTTCCAGTCCAACACGAAAATCGTACGAACAACATCCCACTGTATACGTATTCAACGTTCAACCGAGACAATGGAATTTTAATGATTTATCCAACAACTCACTGAAAATATAACCATCCCTCAACTGAACGAGCACTCGATTCTCTCCCTCTCTCTGCCTCCAACTCTCGATGGTTATATCCATAACAAACTTCCCTTCAGCAACAATAACATCATCTCCTCGATGAGAATAATGAGCAAGGAGACGAGGAGAGGCCCACCTGCTTTATACATTAAATGGCTGATGATTTTAACACAAGCATCCGTCGGGAATACCCTTCGTCAATGTCGCACATTAATTGTTTGTAACAGTCGTTTTGTTCATCATCGAGAATTCCTCCCTCGACATCAGCTATTTTATTGGAGCTGGTCTCGTTTTAGTATTTCACTAAGTATCCAAATTACTTTTTGCCTATTTTAATCTGCTCTTTCCCATCGACGAGCTCTCTGGGCTCTCGAACATACGAGCGACCATCGTCTTGGCCGGGTCACTGCAATCCGCTTGCGCACGGCTCGTTGTCGCGCACTGCGTGATCCTGGGCCCAGGACATTACTGTATGCATGAGGCGCCGGATAGGGGGCGCAACTTTAACTACGTCAGGGCTGAGCGCGGCTTCACCTGCATCCGAAATTCACACTTTGCGATAACACCGGGCGGGGCTGCATTATTAATTCATTTGTGTTGACGTTTGTGCGCTTTCGATATTTTTGAATTTTTTTTTTTTTTTTTTTACTGCCGTTAACGTTTTTATTTTTTGTTTTTGGGAAATGGAAGTTGCAGACAGCTGTGCTGTGAATGTCAGTATCAAAACGTCCATTCATTTTGCGTTAGGCAGCTCGAATCAATTTATATGTAGATTTATATACGTATCTGATAAATTTCACGGGTTTGTATATACGAATTTCCCATGGGAAAACAAGCGAAATTCATGCCTGGCACAATTTGACTCTCTATTGCCCGGTGATTCTCTATTATCGTCGGGGATTTCACCCCCGAATCGTGCATCACACGAATAGAATTATAGAGAGCTTGAATTTCGCTTGTTTTGCCGCGACTTGTTTTAATCAATTTCTTTATCCTCGGACCGACCAGTTTTGTTGAAATAATTTTAGGATATCCTTGCATGTTCGAAATATCCAACTTTTGAATTACTACGTTTCACCCACGTCACTGCAGGTTATTTCAATTGATTACACATTTTACAAAGTTATTGCTAATGTTTTTTTTTCCATCTGTTCCCACCGTGATTCCAGAGTTCCCATGATTACACAAGTAATAGCCTCTTAATTAGTCCTAATTATTGAGCGGTAAACAATTTTCTCCCGACGATCGATTCTCAGCCGTTTCACCACTAATTGCACGCCTCCTGCTCTCATTCTCGCGTTTCACGTCACTAATCGCTAATCAAATTGGTTATCATTTCACCAAATTGTTTCTCCTCATCAATATCCGTTAATTAGTAATATGCACCTTCGAAATGACATCCAATTCCTTTCATTTTTCGGTTTCACTCAAATTGCAACTCGATAAGTGCTTCGCGCTAAATTTTCATGACGAAAATTCATTCGGAGATAATTTTTTTCAACGCTCCTGTACAGTATCGATTACGAATCACCTTTGTCCTAAATTTCATAAAAATCTACACCGACGAAATGGGTAAATAGAGTTTAATCATTTTCGAATTGAAATAATTGTTGTTGTTTTTTTTTAAATTTTTCGAATATTTTATACGTGTCGGATTATTTGTCAAGCTAATTCAAGACATTGATCATTATAAATATTTCATATATGTAAAACTTTTCATGCTTGCAAATTTGTATTCAGACGGATATGATCCCCATTGTTTAAGCGTGGCAGGGACGATCCTTTTTCTTCACCCCATCCATATTAGTACCTATTTTCCTCGTGTATTTTCCATCCTCTTTCGCCATTATTCTCAATGACGTCTATCTTTCTTTCCAATTCTATTTTGCTCAGACCCTTCGTGGCTCTATAGCGTATAAAATGTTTTTTCCCTTTTTATTTTTTCTCTCTTTTACTCTCCGTCTTGATTGTCATTTCATCAGGAATAAAAGGGGTTGGTTTCGGTCGCCCGCACTCAGTGACCGGAGGGGAAGGCGGAAGAGTATTTACGCAGAGGGAATATTGGCCATTTCCATGGTACTAGAGTTCGTGACCGCGAAACGCGAAGCGTAGATTTTCTCCGCTTCCGGTTGCCTCGTTCGACGAAGAATTATTTCCCCCGGCGTAGCCAACATTTTCATTCGAGATCGATGGATAATATAATTATTTTTCTTCCCTCCTATCGCCCTCCATCAGCAACGAGAAAACATTTTTTCCTTCTTTCATGTGTCTCATATTATTTTTTTCTCCATACTACAATAACGAACCCTTTCAAATCGCCGAAGAACATACGAGCTGCGTTCTACCGAGCGGAAAAACCTTTGCGTTTTTCTTTCTTTTCATTTTTCGCGATTTCACGCTTTCCTCACCGTGAATAAGCTCGAAATCTTGAGGGTTAATAAAGAATGTACGTGCGAGTAAGAACGTCAAAGAACGAGGATAAAAGATGCTGAGCATTGTGTTCGCTTGATGGGGTACAGTTCGTGCGCCCGCTAACCAGCTCCCGACTATGAAACTCCTCGATGAGTTACGCGACATTTCCATGTTCCATATTCGACACAGCAGTGCGTAGAAAGTGGACCAAGCGTTTCTTCGCCAAGATCGTGCCGTTATTCAGCCTCCAGGATCGATGAGCTATCCCGATGTGTATTTATTTACGTTAACCCGCACGCGGATCGTTACATATCGATGCGACGATCAATCACCGCGAAACGACTTTACCGTCAAACAAATTAATTATTGATTTTCATTTTTGGTCATATTTACAAATTTACCATCAGAATTAATACACATTTGTGCGACATTTTTTATTACTCGAATAACTTTTTATCGAATTGCATAAAAAAAAAAAAAAATGAATGCACGTTTTAGTACCTCGGGCAATATTTTTCCTCGCGACCTGAACGCTCCGAGGATTTTTCAACGTAACAAAAACTCATGGCGTTATAATCCATCTTTTATTACCGTCAGTTTAAATCCGCGGCCATTAATAAAAATCATTCGACGCATTTAGCACCGATTTAACTCAACTGAATCGCGGTACTTACCTTAACGTATACGAAGCGATATATTAGTCTTTACGAATCCATTTCGGTCTGTTGGAAAAAGGTATAAGAAAAGAAAACGATGAAAAACGATGAAGATCCTCCTTTCTCCTCCTTTAACGTTTCCACCCTTTATTCTTACCCTGCTCTTTACAGTAAAAGTACAAGCACGTATATAGTACACGTAGCAGCCGAGTATGGGCGAGTATCTCGGAAATCCGATCGTCGATATTTCGACTTGAACGGGAATGCTCGTGAAAAATATGCGTGGGTGATGGCACTCGCGAAAGAACAGCGAGGCAAAATATATGACGTTTATCCGCATCTCTATAGCCAAAGAGAAAGAGGATCCCTGAATAGGCTACCGCAGTGTCTATGTGTGTTGGTGTGTGCTCCCTCTCGTGGTACTGTAACTAATGGCTTAAATATTTCTCTCTCGAGTCCCAAGGGAATAACACACTTGAATAGTGAGTTGGGTGAATTTAAAGTTGCCTTGTCTCCATTTTTATCAAATCTAATCTTCGGATATGACTGAGGGAGATGCGTACATTCTCAATGGTAACAGCTCTGGTCCTTACATCATTTTCCCCACGTTTGTCACGTTTTTTTCACAGATTTATTAGCCGGAACTTTTACCGCGTAGACAAAACTTTGCATTCAAACTTTCGGGTCGAAAAATCGCGAAAAATAGGAAGATTTAAAATTTCGGTGGGTCAACTAATTTCTTCCTGTTAGGGAGGCAATGTCTCGGGGAAAAATGAACTCTGCCAATGTCTCCGACAGTCTCGATCGTACTCCGGGAAAATACTCGGGTTTATTTGTTCGTGTGTGTTTATCAATGTGTGTCAACAACTCGTTCTACTCGGGACAAAAGTTGAATACAATAGAAGCATATATTCATAGGCTGATCTTATCGATCGAGAAGTCAGAATTTTTCTCGGTTCTTGAAAGTTGATGCCCCAGGCGCGGTAGGTACGAAATAAGAAAAGCAGGAAGACATCGATGCTCACTTAACCTCTTTTCTTTTTGCTTGTTCCCTCGAAAGGGGTCGCTGGGCCAATGTATTCAGAACTAAATTCACCCTTGATACGACCATTGTGCGGAATAATCGAGAATCCCTCATTCTCTGATCGTTATTGTTATTCGATTATTTCTCTTAACCTTTTGCTGAAGCGTTTTTTTTGTTTTTTTTTTTTCATACATTTTATTATTTATTCTCAGAAGTTGGTGTTAAGCTGGATATCACGCGTGATTCATACAAATTTACTGCAGAATTAAGCTTTGATCGTGACTGTGACGAGATTATTACCCGAATGGCTAAATCGCATCTGGACGTTCGCTTTATCATCATCACTATACGTGCGTTCGGGTAGAGTGGAAAATAAACACACGGCCCAATGGGCAGTGTGATTATAAACTCATCAATAAACGTGGCCGTTACATTAAAACGGAAAAACAAATGAATGAAAAATGTGCTTTTGGCAAACAAGCAGCGGGAGCGAGCCATATGGAAATAATCATTTTACTGAAAATTGGAGGAAATTAATTATTCATCGTTAGGAATGGAAATGGAGCAAATTCAGTTTGGTCGTCGTAATTATCATTCCCATCATTTGTTAAGTACATAAACAATTTTCTTCATAACCCTTTGAAATGAATCGCGTAAAATTAGGAATGATGAAGTTTTCGGAATGCGAAATTTCGTCATGCTCAACAGAAACTCTTTGACTAGTCAACATTGAAACAAAAATACATGACATTTTAGTCGATAATCCAAGGAATTGGGCAATGTTGTTCTTGTGGATGTGACAAAGTGCTAATGTACATAGACGTATTATTGTGGTCTATATCCGTATGTTTACTGAGGTTAATTCCAAATTCAGAAGCAAACTCTAGTCTAACACAATAATCACGAGACCGGAGTGGAGTAAGGCTATAGGTGTGGCGAGTGAGAGAAAGATCCGGTGGAGTAAAAAGGGACGATGAAATGCGAAGGAAAATGGAGACAAGAGGGATGATTAGATTAATTGCGAGAAAAACTTGGTCCTGCTAGGCCGCGAGTGAAGCAGCTCGAATCCTTGATTCTTCTTCTCTTTCCTTTCTCTCTCATGCTCTCATTGTTGTCGGATCGTTGGTATGTGACTCGTTGGCACTCGTAAATTTGAGCAGCCGTAGTGCCTCTGCGTTTCCTCTCTCAAGAGCTATGGAGAGCGGAGGAGCGAGGGGAAAAACGAGAGAGAGAGAGAGAGAGAGAGAGAGAGAGAGGAAACGAATGGATGCCAGAAATTCTGAGAGGACGAAACTTTTCAGTAGAACGCGCGTACTCGGTGTCCCACAGCACGAAGCTTTATGAATAAATTATAATTATGCAGCGATCCCAACGTCGTTCGTATAGCCAAGGATTCGCAAAAATACCCGAGTATGTGCGAAAAGTTTTTATGCACGCAGACACTTCCGTCGTTCACCAACGCGGTCCTTAATGATTTGCTGCTCTGCCGGACATTCAAAACCGGAAGTCAACCATGTAAGATATGTAACAGTTATTACGTACAAATACTGAATCAAATTCATTGCATTCAGACTTGTCTGCGCGATGTTTTTTACCATTTTCCTCAATCAATTCATTTCCTTCACAGATATTTCTGTTATTTTGGATTTTTATAATATTAAATTCCAGTCAAGTCCGTCAAATGAGTTCCACATAATTTTAATAACAAAGTTTTTGACTCGGAAGTAAATGATTCGAACGAAAAAATATTTTAAAAGAGTAAATAAAAACGAATTGTCCGACGTCGCCAGGCGGCGTACACGTCACAGCTTCTCCGAACCTTAACCGAATACGTACGTCCATACAATTGGAACAGTTTGGCACAGGACCGAAGATGGGTCAAGATAAGGGAATGAAGCGAGTGGTTTTCATAAATACGAAGAAGCAGCAGGAGTTTGGAATCGGCAAACGGGTTGTACATTGTCCACCAGCCACGATGTTACTTGGGCTAAATATTCATAAGGCGTTCCATAAATAATTGCGCAATCAGCAGCGAGACCGGTGAAATCATCCGAGGAGCTGACTCTGATGTAGAGCTGCGGGAAATAATGCATTATTCGTTAGCGTCTATCCGTGCGAACGCGGACTCAACAACCGAATCGCAATTGTGTATGTAAACGTGTACGAAATACGTGGGTCCAGTTTTATTTATCCAGAAAGCAAGTTAGCATGGGCTGTTAGTTAATGGCCTCGGAGGGTTTGCATGGAGTTGATGCTTTATAGAAGGATATTGCGTTTTCCGGTGGTAACCAGAATTCCTACTCAATTATCTGCTCGCAAGTTCAAACAATATGCATCCGCACAGACTCCACAATCCATAAATCCAAACAAATAAATGAAAAATATGTTCAATCAAAATATCGAAATGCCTCAATAAATGTTTTTGTGCTCTCACCATTCCCGTACGTATGCGTCTCAATTATTCATTGTCAGTTAACTTATTGACAGGTTTTAATTAAACTGTTCATACACAGAAAAGTAACGAAACATTTAGCCTCTCGCGACGATTACTCTTTCGAAATCCAATGGAAACCAAACGCTTTTCCAGCAAATAATTATTTTCAATAAAATAAAATAAATATCAAAATCCCGTGCAACATGTTTGCGCCGAGTGTTCTGTCCAATATCATGTCACAGGACAATGAAATTTGCATCGTCGGATTACAACGAAAAATATATTTTCATTCTATATTTTGACAATTAATCCACTCGTTTCTTATTATTTTGCTTGTTAATTCAGTTTTCGAATGGCAAAGCGGACTCTATGAAAATCGTGTGCTTCGCTATGAAAAGTAAGCAGTTTCCGTTGCATTCCGACCATGCGAATTTCAATATTGACGTTCTCCGTATTTTCTGGTTAAATAATATATTCCCCTCAGTATATGTCTTGGAGATTGTTTACTTGTGTGGCAGTCGCGAGAGCGTGAACGTACAGACGTTTCAAGACGAGGGTGTATTCTCGAGCGGAGAAGGAAAAGAGGCAAAAGAGGGAGGAACGGAACAAAGCCTACGAAATGAAGAGTGTGCAAGACGAGAATAAGTGGGAGATGAGTTTGCGGCGGAAATTTCTTTCGGGAGACTTGGTTCAGTGATAATAACGCGCTGAGGGTAACAACAAAGCAAGAAGAAGCGGCAAGGAAATAGAATGGCGAGAAAGGGGAGGAAGAAAAAAGGAAAAAATGGAGAAGAAGCTGAGAGAGCGCTTGCCCTAGTCGGGAAGGTAGTTGCGGCGGATTTGACAAGGAAACAAAAAGTCCGTCCAACTCCTTTCCGTCTCGGTTATGCAGCTGCTACTACGACTACGTGCAGCATTGCGCGACTACCAACCCTCCTATCATCTCCTCCGGACGTTCTCTCGTAAGCTCGACAACGTACACGGGCCAAAGGAGCAAACGCAGAAGCACTCTTGCCAGCCTTTATGTATTTTTCTAACATCGTTTACTCCCCGTCTCGGCATTTTAACATTGAAATGAAAAAAAAAAACAAAAATTGACGAGCTCTACTTACTCGTTTGTGTACTCTTAAAAGGCATCTTCGCCCCGTAAAGAACACCAGATTTTCACTCAAAGTTGACCCAGTTCGTCTCCGCATCCTGCATAAACAAGCGAATCAGATAAATACATGCGGCAGTTGCGCAATCGATAAAATTCCTCATAAAAATAACTATTGCGCTTCATTCCGTGTTTATTCAAAAAGAATATTTTTTTTTTTTCTGCTGGAAGACGAAGGAGAATCGTCGAAATCTTGGTCGATGTACAACGAGCTAGATTTTTATTGAATCCAGCGACGATCCACGAGCCAGTGCAAGGCCGAGCAGTCTTGGATGAATAAATGCTGCAGCGATGCGCGATCGATGAAATTCCTCATAAAAATAACTATTGCGCTCCATTCATTCACACGGAGAGAAAATTTTGCGTTCCGACAGCGTACACCACGCTACTGGTACAAATTTTCTTTGTTAATATAGTGACAACACATTTTTTTGCTGCTCCAACAAAAGTTTTATGTCAAATGTGATTTCCTCGAACAGCAACAAAGTGTTACAGCAGCAAAGACATTTATTTGCTGGACGAGCAAATCATATTTGCTGGACGAACAAATTATTTTTGTTCCAGCGACACGGCATTTGCTACTCCGACAAATCTGGCGTCGATTTGCATTTTTCAAAGACGATTAGCAAAGCATCTTTTGCTGTTACAACATTCCCATTTCTCTCCGTGCGGAGTTAATTTTTTGAAATTTAATTTTTTCCTGGTAGAGGACGAAGGAGAATCGTTCAAATCTCAGTCGATATACAACGAGCTAGATTTTCGTTGAATCCAGCGACGATACACAAGCCAGTGCGAGGCCGAGTGGTCACCAAGTATTGGCCTGCATTTCCCCGAGGTTGCTCAACTTTGTTCATCTCCAAAACCGCGCTATCGGTTTCGCAGAATCAGCTCAAACCTAAACAACAACTATAAACTGATGAAATCCTGCATACAGTTAGGATTCGAGCGAGCGAAAATTCGATGCAGTACGCATTTTTCCAATAAAATTCCACAAAACTTTGGCAGGCTTCCGGCTTACTATTTTCTTCCTCCAATGTTTGAAGCAATGGTATTTGCCAGGTGAGCAAACCTTGTGCAAAAAAAACGTCCTGCATAAATCCATCTACGAGGCGTTCGTTCAGTTTTCCCCTTTTTTCTATGAAGAAATACGTATTAGGCAAACAAAGCCCGTTCGGGCGGCATTCTCGCACAGAAAAGCGCGTTAAACTCCGACTAAATGAGTAAAAGAGGAATTTCGGTCGAGGGGAAAGAGACAGGAAGAGCGAATTATTTATCGACAAACTTTTCAAATAAAGTTTCGTCCCCGGTTCTCTCCGGTGCCTCGAGTTCCAGACCAGAGAAAAAGAGAGCGAAAGAGAGAGAGAGAGAGAGAGAGAGAGAGAGATTAGGAAGACGAAAACAGAACGAAAGATAGAGGTCGAGTTTTTCCACAAATTGCTCGAGAATACGTGAGAGACGGAGCAAAACGAGACCAACATGCCCAACAACGCAAAGTGTCCACGCCAGACACCGAGCTCGAAAACAACTCCGTTTTACGGTAACAAAAGTGTACGCTGCGCTCCCAAGCTTCTTCGCTACTTCGGTTAACCTGTGTGTATCTGTGTGTGTGTGTGTGTTTGGAAAAGTCTTGCAAAAAATTCTGTTAAAAGAACCATCCGCTGGCTGTTTTTATCGCT
The DNA here is from genome assembly GCA_030522525.1 of Campopleginae sp. 14b. Lineage (NCBI taxonomy): Eukaryota > Metazoa > Arthropoda > Insecta > Hymenoptera > Ichneumonidae > Campopleginae sp. 14b. Next base: position 127,111 of record JAPYYS010000939.1, read on the forward strand.
CAATTTTTCGGCTCGCTATTATTCTTTACAAATGAAATCAGCTTTCGTTACAATCGAATTAGATACTGGATCGAGTTGAAGCAAAACCAGCACTGTCAAATATTTCCCAACCATTACCGAATCCCTTTTCTTCCCGTATCTTTGCTTTCCTCAAATTTCCATTCCAATTCTCATACGTCAACGTCAATACCGTTTTCCCTTCATTATTAAAAAGTTTTCGTTGCCCATGGAAACTGCGGAAAACAGAAGAGAACGAATTTCCATTTTCAACGATTACGCACCGAATTTATACAAAAATGTTGGAATTATTTTGAGAAATCCCGTAACAACGAACGCGGCTGAGAGCTAAAAAAACAAAAAAAGAAAAATGGGCGGAAATAATGCTGGAAAAGGCTCTCGCATTTACTGCGCGAAACTCAGCGATGCTTTCTTTCTACCGCATCATATGTGGCAGTGTTTATAGTCGAGAGAAATGCGGAAGCTCCACATTTTTATGGTGTGTCCATTATTTACTCAGTCCTTTAAAGCGGCTTATTCTGTGGGTAGACGAAGCGGCACACACACACGTGTGAGAAACTAAAAACAAAAAAGTGATAGATATTCGGAAGACACGAGCTAGGGTGCGAAAGGAAAATAGGAGCCTGGACGATGACGTTCGAGGAATAACGCAGATGGCTCGTCGCGCGGTGCTCCTGACATTTCTGGCAGTAATATGTTTGCCGATGATAAAAGTGGGCGCTTCGGTGACCGTTGCACACTCCTTCCTTCCTCCCTATATATTTATATGATATGTACATGCATATATATACAAACTGTACCAACTCGATATAAATTTCCATCGGAGTTTGCCACCGCGGCGTTGGCCTCGATGGAAAACGAGTGTACGTGTTCACTCCTATGAATATACATACAGCCCGTTTTATATGTGTATAGATTTATGGATGTGAATATGAGGATGGTGAGGGGGTTGTCCTTTTATCGTAGTGTGTCAAGAGAAACGACGAGCGAGGGTCGGTATCCAGCCCCGAGGAACCGAGAACGAGCGAGCAGCAGTAGAGAAGGAAAAGCCTCTCGCCGTGCGTTCTTGCGCGCAAGTTCGCCATGAGAATGCTGCCTGGGACTCAAGTGGAACAATTTATCGTTCCTTTTTGTGCGTTCGCTATCAAAAGACGACAACGTATATGCATAAATTTCAATATTGTATCCACGGCTGAATGTGTGTTTATATGCGCTCAACTCAGTTTTATCCCGAACTTCATGAAACTCAACGCCTCTCGTAATACCGGGACGAATTTTTAATCATACTTTTGGTCCATTTATCCGACAAACTTTGTTCACGCTCTGGCTCGCTTTTCTACGCTTTTCAGCTCAGAAATCATCGCTATGCATTTTGAATACGAAATACGTCAGACTCCGCTGATTACGTGTTACGACCAACATTTCACTTTTTCCCACTTTATTGTTATGTTATCATCTTTTTCAACGAAATGTCACGTTTTTAAAAGCAGAGACGATTCTAACAGAACGATTGTCGCCAAAAACCGCGAGAAAACATTTTTCTTTTTTTTTTTTTTTCTCACCACACCATGTTTCTTGGCGTCGACGAATCCTGCATGTGTGACCGGAATTACAAATTGTGGCTGGTCCAAGTAAGAACATCTCTCGACAGCAGTCGACGCTGCTTAATGAGAGAACAATTCAAGTTTATAGTTTTGTAACGGACCACGTTTATGTTCAGGCCGCTTTTAAACATATCGAATTGTTGTTCGGAAAGAAACGATACGATGACCGACATTTTCCAGAAGGAAATCAGGCTGAATATTCAATTAAATGAATTGAAATTTAATCAGAAAATAAGTTTTCTTTTTCTTCTTTACGTATTTGGATGGGCTCTTGCATTTTTATTACATTTTTTCTTCCTCTTGCCTGCGATGTCGAAGCAATTTCCGTTGATCCTAGTGGAGCAAAGAAATGAAAATTGGTATATTTCTTGATAAACATTGACTCGGAACTTTTATTTGAAAATTCTGAGCCTTTTTTTTTTTCTCATCTTTTCCTGTTTTCAACGTGATTTCCGGTCTGTATTCGGCAGCCGAGATAACGACACTTGGTGGTTCGTACACGAGTCAATACACAGTCCTTCGTAAATCCAACCGCACGTCTGTATATTTATGTCGATTTGTATGAATATATCTATATACACATCCATGATGATGTAAGGCACATACAAGCAACCCCTATATCTGAGCGAGACACTTGGCTCCTCGCTCGAATATTGGCTCGTCGAGCACCAACGTTGGAAAACTTTGTGTTTCTAGCGAGGGTTCGAAACACGTAGTAGAAATTGCTATAGGACTTGTGTGCGAGTGTGATTTCTCGAGTTATGTCGAAACTTGGAGAGTGCACGTGTTTCGGTAAGTTTCAATTCTTGCTCTTTCCGAAGCCATCAAGTATTTCAGCACTTTTCAGTCGCGCTGCTCTCGATGTTGTCCCATTGAGAGAAATTCTTTTGAGGCAGAAAAATAAAATCATAAATATATCGAAAGCTTTGTCGTCGAGACGAGAAGTAATCCGAGAAGTTGGTTAACCAGCAGCCATTTTTAATGAATTTTAGCTTCAACTTCTATAACGAAATACAAACCGAGGAATCCCTGCTTTACAAAGCTTTACCAACGACGCTTGATCGAAAATGCAGGAGAGAAGAAACGGCGGGGGATCGATGACTGCGCCTAAGACAATGTAGCCCAAGTCGTTAACTTTGCTCGGTGAAAAAGTTAGTGAATGAAGACTCATCATTATCACGTTGATGCATAGCCGTGAGGTCGCTTAGGGGATATAATACTCCAGGTATTATTCTCGAAGGAACGAGCTTTCCGAGCTATACGTGCTGAGCTTATCTTATTCCAAGTTTTCGTCGTGCGCAGCGTACTTTGCTCGAAAGAACGACCGAGAGAGAGAGAGAGAGAGAGAGAGAGAGAGATGGATAACAAGCTCTCGAGCACGATTCACCCATGCAAGCCTCGGCTATGGACAAAAATCTCGGAAACACAAAACGAAGACTCAAGAATTTACGCCCCAAGTTTGATCCTCATCCTCATGTTTCGACAAACTCTGACAATGAAAACGTATCAAGTTGCTTCGAATAATATTCGGGACTCAACGACCGGGCTCGATATCCGGTTTCATGACGGAGTTTGCTCAACGTCAGAAGTTGTTAGATAGCCGATGAAGATTCTGGGCAGGACGAGGGCGCAAGAGGAAACGAGATAACGCGCCATTTTTCTTTTTCGTGCCCTAAACAAAATCTACTTTCACCTCCTTCCTCCCTCAACTCCGTTTTTTCTCCATTTTTTTCTTTACCACGATTAATCTTGCCTCGATGACGAAGCTATAATATTCGCAAGTCCTATGAAAAAAAAAAGGAGATCAGAGAGAGAAGACGGTCTTCCCTCTTTCTCATTTCATCCGAAAGATCTCATCTCTCGTGGCATCTTGGTTTCTTCATTTCGCGAGATCACCGCAAGCGCGCACCAGCTACTCGGCTTTGCCTCTCTTCCGCTTCTTTAGGCTCTCTCAGGTTCTATCTTTTCGCGTTGCTTGAATCCGAGGGAGCTCTATTAGCAGCGTTTTCTCTTCCTTTGTCCATGTCCATCTTCTTGACGTGCCAAAAAACAAGGACCTGCTTCTGTGGTGCTCTTGTTCTTTGTCACCAGCTTTTTTTCCCCCGTTCCTCTGCTCTTTTACTTCGTTCCCCACCAACTCTCGGTGCCTGCCTGTCGGGTTATTCGTGGACTAGGACCGTCCGGGCTGCCGCGTGGTACTCACCTTTTTTTATTTCGTACCACGCTCATGCTTGAATGAATGTAAAACCACATCGTGTCGTCGTGTACAAAACCTGAGCCAAGACAATAAGATTTTGTCATGGATGTTTGAGCTCGCTCCCAAGTCGCGCAAGTCACGGATCTCCAGAGGAAATGTTATTTTTGGTTAGCCACGTAACGACTCGCTCTATATCGGCGCGCATGCATTCGCATTAAACGTGGCGAATTCCTCTATTCGGCAGAGACTTTAATGTTCCGAGTATTTGCGCACAAAATGGAGCCCGAGTAAACGATCGGAATATCTAAGCCTGTTGGCTCTTTTAAACACTGAAATAGCGGGCAGTAGACGACACGAACAGGCCCAGTCCCTGAGAAGTCTCCGAACTTCATTTTCCCGAAAGCCGAAAAGCCTGAATTCCATGGTGGTCGTAACGAGGGCGAACGGCTAATGTTCTCGCCGTGCTGGTCACACTGGCTCGTTCGAAAAGGATATTAGTCCCGTTCCGCGTTGCCAGTGTGCTGCTGGATCCGATACGACGTTGCGGACCGAAACAAACGAAGTATCGAATGCAATTGCAGTTTATTTAGTCACTCGTGAAATTATTCTCGCGATAAAACTCGGGCCGTGCCGAGGGCACGCACCATAGTTGTTTATAAAACGCTAGCTCGCACCTTTCATGGCTGTGTTTAAACATTGCGGCCAAAATACGATTGCAACGCGAACACTCGTTAGATACCGTGGGCAAGTAAATTAAATTCCATAAAACAAATAACTTTTTTGTTGTACGCTCGGAATTAAAAGTCTCGGTAAAATCGGACAAAAAATGTATGGGCTTATAAATGAAAAGTACTGCGAGGTTCGCTCTTGCTTATCAACACACGTGCAACCGCGAATGTACACTCGTTATTAAAATATTTTCCATTCCTTCGTTTCACGTTCGGTCCACAACTTTTTTGCTCACATCGCTGTTTTTTATGGAATACAACTACACGCATTATCGCAAGAGAAAAGGAAAAAAACGTGTTCGAAGCATATATAGGTCGATACGGCGAACTGCAAAAATGGTTAAAAGTTTAATGATCCAGGAGGTACACGATTCCGAGGATTCTTTCGTTATACACTTGATTTTTTTATGTACACCAGAGAGCAGCTGCAGCAGAGAGAAATAAGAGCTTCGTAACGGAAAAGCCCATCGCCTGCGTTTACAAATACCAGCTTGGCAAATGTAACATTATAGCGATAGTAGTTAAGGGGTAATCGGATGAAAGCACACAAGACAGCAGCAGGGAGAATCATCCATTCATCCGGAGTATGGAGAGCAAAACGAGAGACAGAGATAAAGAGAGGGAGGAAGAGGAAAATGAGATTGCCAGCGTGATCACGGCGAGGCTGAAACAGATGTAGCGAAAAAGATAGAGTGTGGAAGGGTCAGACTGGATAAAAAAGAATCATATACGAATTCTAAATTCCTTGGAAATTTCATGTGCATTCGTATAGCCGAAGCCAATTACTGTGATGGAGCGGAGAAAACGTTCTTTTCTATTTGTCCTTCCCACCCACATTTTCCCTGTCACTCTCTTTCTTTTTTTCTAATTTTTGTTCGCTCCACCTTGTCCATTCTTCTCATCGTTTCTTCCTCTCTCGCGCTCCCCTAGATTCCGCCCTTTTCGCTCTTACACGTTTCCTCATATTTCTTTCGCCCCGGAGCACTCATGTGTCATACTCATCCCTATGCTCAGAGCCCCGCCGGTCGCTCTTTCTCGCTTTTTCCCTCTCTCTCTCTCTCTCTCTCTCTCTATCTCCGAGTGGCAGGGCACAAGTATATTCAAGTATGTACTGTGATTCTCCGCGTCAGCACGTCAACTCTAAATGTTTAGTTGACACGTGCATGTTCGAAGTTACGAACGGGCAGGATAGCGATGACACTTTTCCTGCGATATATCCACAAATAATGTATCACACAAGAGACAAAATATGTCAAGTTTTCCAAACAGTTTATTTTTCTAGATTCCCCAATAAACTGGAGCACAAACCGTTCCCAAAAAGTTTACCCTACATATATTCTCTACGGAGTCGTTTTATTTTTTATTACTCCCACGTACAATTTTTCCTTTTTTTTTTTTTTATACACTCTCATAAATAGTTATTCTCCGTAGGAATGTTGCTCACTGCTTCGGAATGTCCGAGGAGAATATCGATCGATGAATACTAAAAGGTTAATTTGTAGCTTCCAGGAACAAAGACTAAAACAATTCAGCCGGTTGAATATTTTTCAGTGCGTTTGACGATGATTGAAATGGAATTCGCACCCCCGGCAACGGACTCTGTTCGATGGAGCGTGCTTTTCGTTAACTCGTAATTTTTGTGCGCCTGCAGAATGTTGAAACTGCAACTATGTGTGCGAGAGTTGCCGCGGCGGATTGCGCGGAGCTCTTTTTGTAGCAAATTCAGCAAGAGCCAAAAGGCCGAGCCGCAAAGCCGATAAACAAATTCGTACGGCAAATTTAACGAGAGGCATAGGGCTGGGTGAGGCTTGAAACGTCGGGCGTGCTGGTAAATAACGCAGTTCCATTAGCCCCCAGTCCATACCCCAGAGAAGGGCCAACATTGCTACGGAAAGACTGACCCACCAGCACGCTTTCCAAGTCACTCTCACTCATGCGTATTTACACTCATACTGTACCTTCGTGTACGTTCGAAATGTAACACATGGCTTATTGTAGAAGCACCACCAGTTACCGATTTATACATATATATATGCACTTCGTCCACATAAATACAGAGGCTGTCTGTAATAAAAACTGAAAAACCCGAAGATCGTCTTTGGAAATAAATAAAACTCATTTTTGCTCCAGCATCCCTGAGCAGTAAGTTAGAGTTCAATATTTTAACTGCAGAATTCTATTTACTCTAATAAATTGAATGCGACGTGGAAAACCATTCGAATAATTTCGATACATTTTTTTTTTTTCATCAATTTTGTAGCATTATCGTGTATTTTCGTTGCATTCGTTATGCATCAATCGTCCAATTCCTATAATAAGGAATAATATGTAAACTCTCGAATTGCGATCGTAAAAAAAATCGTTTTTCACCGAACCGCTTTGACTGGAAATTCTCAAATATTAGGTTGAGCTTCCAAATCAGCCACCCTGAAAGCCTTCGAGTATGAAATATTGCGAGTGAATTATAGATTAGGAAAAAATGATGCCCCAAGGGGGGCAATCAAAACTGCTTTCTTATCTGTTTGAATATCTCCGAGGTTGATCGGTGCCACGTTCAAATATTGAGTTAATAATTTAATCTTGCGAAAGCCTCGAATTTCGTATCGCTGAGTCAAAAAGCGATTATTTATAAATTCCGAGGGATGGTAGATCGAAAATCATGATCGTTTATCCGCTTGATCGCCGGAAACGAAAAGTATTTCGAACACGTTTCACTTCCAAGTAAAAAGATGGCACAGATATTTCGAAAAGAGACAAGTATAATTTGAAGGAGAACTCACTGAACGTTGGAACGTGATTTTCTCGGAGATTCTGGAAGGCGAAGAACACGAGAGACAAGAAACTTTGAAATTTCTGATTGCAGTCACGTATGGAAACGTGTTATTTGCTAAAAGAGAATATCATACATACGAGGCGTGTTAACAACTATTTTATACATACCTAATCAAGATAACGTAACATTAGCTAATTCTGTCGCTGCTGGTTATAAGCGCATAGCCTTAATTGGAAATTGGTTGACGTTGGCACGATCGGGATCCTCTCTCGTAACCCCATCATCAGCAGGCTGCCACCGAACCTCTGGTGTCCCACAATGACGACCCTGTGTGTACTCCGATTCCTCAAGAGACCGCAGTAATTCGAGGTGACCCACTACTCGATATCATGCGTGCCATAGCCCTGCATATCGTTTCCTCAAAGACGTTCCATCCTGTAAGTTGTTCGCATTCGCCCAAGAGCTTGCAGAGCACACAAATACCTTTTTTTTTTCTTCCTGAAATAAATTAATTTCGTCGTTTCCGCAATGTCGAACAGTTTCAGGAGGACATTTTTCTGGCTGGTTATTCCCCCAATAAAAAATAAATAAACAAATTATACATGAAACTAATATTCGGACGAATCCGCGCTCCTCCGCGCGACTGACCTTTTTGATCAAGAGGATTAATTCATTCCCTCTAGAATTACTCGTGTCCTGATGTATTAATTTTATATACACAGAGCGGAGGCCAGCTTCTGGGCCGAAAAAATGATGGGCGTAGAGGAAAGAGCTTAACCCTCAGGTTGTCGGTACCACAATAAATGCATAAACCAGTAGATGCTGTGGTTACCTTACATACATATGAGACGATGGCATGTCCTCAATGTTACCTATGTATAATTCATTATACCCTTCGTTAAAGTTTACCCAAAGGACGCCGGGAACATCGAACATCACTTTGTCGTGGCAACAAATTCGGCAATTCGGTTTTCGGTCGGGCTCTGCAATACAGATCTATTTACGGAAGTTAACGCCATCAGCATTGACTATGCGCAAGCGTAATGTCTATACCTATTGTGCAACGATATCAAAGCGAGACCGGTGTCGAGTAGCTTCGTAATTAACGAGCTCTCTGTGCATAATTTCGTTCCTACCTTCGTATATACGACGACGAAAGTGGGACAAAACAGGCCTTTATTTGCTTTATTACCAAGACTTCGTTATTCAGCCTTATTTTCCTTCACTTTCGAATGGAAAGGTCAACATGACTGGGGCCATGTTTTTCGATGGACGAATCTCGATCTTGATCGAAATCTCGCGAGATCTCTATCTCGGATTGCCACGAGAATCGGCTCGGCTTTGTATCGAAAATATTTAAAAGTTGTGCGACACTCAACAACACAGTTTTTCGTCTAGCCACATGGAGATTTGTGTGTGTGTTTTTTTTTATAATTTTTTCTTTCAACGTTTCCGTTGGTTCCTCGTTTCCCCTCGTTTTCCTTTCAGGGCTCTTGTTACCTTCAAGCTCCTTTCATGAATGCTTTGTAGGACTGAAAGTCTAAGATTTAACTGGTCGCGATACGAAGGACTGTAAAGAAGCTCTGGATTTCTGTACGAAATTGAGTTATATCGAAGGAGCCACTCTTGGTCATTACTGGGCTTTTCCCTCGGTCTATTACTTACAGATGAGAGAAGAATTTTCTCATTATATAATCTCGGCTCCTTCATCGCGCGACGACGCTGATTACGAACTGTGGGAAACCTCGCGTACACTCCAAGGAGAAACTTCATCTTGAAGGCAAATGCCAAATGAAAGATTTCGACCTGCTCGTGACTCTTGTTATACCACTGTCATTTCAGTATTAAAGACTAATTTAATTTTCACCAATCTGATTATTCGAGACCGAGTGGACATTTCCATGGAGATGCTTCAACCTTCGTCTCCTTATTCGTTGCCAATCTTTCCTTCTTTCTATGTTTTTCTTTCCCATTTCCTTTCTCCCTTTTCTCCTAATAATTTATTTCATTCACTCTTTTCAACGCGACCTCGGCTAATTCTATGTGCCCGCAATCGCGTCTTTATTTCCCTGCAGAGAATATTTATTTTGCGCCCAACAAACTCCATTCAAGCTCGCGCGCAGCAAAGGAACAAGTTTCCTTCACATTTTTCCGCAAAACAAAAAAAAAAGAAAAAATACAAATACGCTTTCTCATTCGTCCTTCTCTGCATTTATGAACTTTTGCGATTCCATCATTTGCAGCGCATTCTCAGTGATACCGTGCAACAAAAAACTCAAGACTTTGACAAGGGAATTGCTTGCTTCGGATTACACGAAATTCTCAAAGCTCTGACGGTCCTTCACCTTTTTCAATTTCCACACTCCCTCGCGAATTTACGGACATGGTTCACTATTCCGAGACAGTTATTAGAAAATATCGCTCCCTTCTATTTTGACACCTCTACGTACTGATTTTTTGCCTTACTGTATTTTTGTTACGTCGGGCAAGAATCTGCACGTGTACCTGGAGCTTTGAATCAGGAATATTCATTTTTATCGACAAAGCTAAAGGCTGAGTCGCTTTATTTAGAAGGTAGAAAAAAAAGAAGCCTTCAAATGTCGTTTTTTTCCTCGGGAAAGTCGTCAATGGAGTTGAGCACTGAATTATTCCGGTCATGATAAAATAAGCATCACTTTTTAAAAGCAAAAATATGTAGGAATAGTTCGTATACATATACGCAGTCTGTGCGCGATTTAACGTAAAAGGTTTATAATTTGATTGAGAGTAGGACAGAGGGAGAGAGAGAGAGAGAGAGAGAGTGAGTGAGTGAAAAAAATGTTCTCACCAGAGAGTCGTGAGTTGCCGCTTGTGTTGCGCTTTTGCTCTTAATTTCCTTTTTATTTTCATTTTCCGACACTCTTTCCCTGGAGCTTCCGCTTCTCATGTACAAGGCCGAAGCTACTCCCAAATGTCAGCTCATTATCAAAAGTAAAGTTGTGTAAAATCGAGTGTCAACATCAAAGAGACGAGGTGGTAGAGGTGTATAACGAAGCGGCGAGTTGTTGCCCGATTTTTTCTCGCCTCGGGTCTGTTCACACGGAGAAAAGTTCAAACCTTAGCTGCTGTACTTTCCCTCACATTTCCTGTCCCTCTTCCTCACGAGATAGAAACGGGCCTTGATTGATATTAAAAAATAAGAGACAAAAATCGTTTCACGAAAGCGAAAGGAAAATACGAGCTTCAGCGAAGTAGTAAAAACCCGGCGGTAGTCAGACATTCCCTTGATCCCCTGAGAAGAGGATGTTCGCATCGCTGGACTCTGCGAACGCCAGTAATAAAAAAAAAGCTATACAATCGTATGGAAAATACGTAATTTGCGTCGTTGAGACCATTACATCCCATAAAAAAATCCCGTAAACGTTGGACATGAAAAATATAATATTTCTATTAAAGTTCTTATGCACGAAGATTACTTTGATATAGATTTTTTAATAACGCCAATATTCTTCAAACAACTCAAATCAAATGCACAAACATGGATTCCCATCGATACGTTTCTGCATCCAACAAGAAATATTGAAATGAAATTTCTACCAACTACTCCATCAAGAATCCATAAATATTAATCAATACGTACACGCATCCAAAGCTCTCCTGGCGCATAAACGAGAATTAAATGCATTCGCAAGCCGTCGAATTTTTCACAATTTCTAGCTCCGGTTAACCAAAATGAAAAAGATCCAATTATGATTTTTACAGACCGGAAATTCTATATTTCATGGCATAAAAAAAAAAAAACATGCCGGACTACTATTCATAAGGTTGGTGAAGGCGATTCAATACACGTTTTGATTATGATATTGACAGAGCCGGGTTGCGTTCAAAATCCCATCCAATCACCGCCCACGTCGTTCCAATCTAATGATTGTCAATTCGTGTATATACGGACGATATGGATGTACGTAAATATTTTACATTTGTGTATCCGTCAGTACTTCATATCCGGATCGGAGTAGCAACAACCAGTGTATGCACACACAATGAGCATATAGACATAGTACGTAAACGTTTTGTTGCTCCGATTCACCCAACTCTCTGTCGATACTCTATAGTAGAACAATACTGATCCAACTATCCACCGTGTACACGTTTGTATACGCACTGTATACAACAAAGTGTACACACATACACCGAGAATTGGCGTTTATATAGAGGAGGTGAACATCCAAATGTATAGAATATGCGTGCGTTCGTGTACCACGAAGCACATGAGCGGCTATCTCGTCCTATCAGTTGTAATTTATCTCTTTGACCGTACGTATCTCTCTCTCTCTCTCTTCTCGTGCCAAGTCGTCCTACATAAAATGACGTATATATATATTTCTAAGTCGGTATAGACAAACATGGCAACGATCCTGTACAATGACAATTAAATATGTAAACTGCACATGGACAAATACTCTGGGGAGAAAATATATTCACCTCCTCCACTGTTTCCATAATTCACGTACCTTGTAAAGGCGTGACTATCGATTCAATTTGACTCGTTAACTTTTTACTTGCGTATTAGGAGGATTTTATGTACGTTTAGGAGGATGATCGAGGAGTTGTGAATTGATTGATGGACACGATCTTTTATGCTATTTTCATAATGTTGAAGTTTGCATCGTTGAAATGCAACGAAATTCTGTTATTTCTTGAGCAGAGCTCTTAGTAATTGCTCAATATTTGGTCCAGACAATAAAACGATTTTCTCTGGCGACCTAAAAACTCAATCGACACGGTTTGAAAAAAAATGAGTAAATTATAAATTTACAAGATATTTTTCGTTGATTCTCAAGGTTGCGGACTTCAGGGTCATTTATTTTCTAGAGAATCTTGTCATTATGGCTACGATATGAGATTTTTTATTAAACGAACTGGGAAAATGAAATTTCAAGAATTCTTGGTTTGCTTTGAATTATCCGTGCGTCACTTATCGAAGGAAAAGCTCGACAGAGCGTCTCACGATGCTCGGTTTGTTGAATGACAAAAAAAGGATTCGCTTACAATTTGCTTGACTGAGAATTCTTAATGATATGGACATCAATAATGCCACGAAAGCTTGGCAAATGATAATCGCCGGGATCATAGCAAACAATATAATGCTCATGGATTCAGTCGGTATTAACTTTTCGGAATGTCTGAGAAGATCCCCGGTTCGATCGATAGCACACACACACGGCGAATTACGTACTTAGCTCTTATCCAAATTTGCATAGTTGGGAGTGAAGCGAGCTTGCTCTGATGTAACGACGGTCAACAGTTTCTCTTAACGATGTGCATATTTGTTATTCCAGTGTAATGCAGCAGTCGGAGTCAAGGCCTTCTTCGACATGATGCACAGTGGACCGCACAAAGTGATGCTCTTCGGTGCTGCTTGCACCCAGGTCACGGACCCCATAGCCAAAGCATCGAAGCACTGGCGCCTCACCCAGGTCAGTTTTCTTCTCCCTCCTTTATAACTTCTCCAACAGCGAAGCCTGTCCTTCAGCGAGAGTATTTTGAAGTGGGCAACCTCTGTTTTACCCACATCAAAAGTTCCCACCCCAAACATCTTACGCTAATTTTTAATCCGCTCCTTCATCAGCGATAAAAAATTCATTATTAAAGTCGTATGCGGCATCGAAAATACAAAGGCCACAAAACATCAAATAAAACCGATGAAAATTTCACCAAAATTCAAACAATCTCCATGTCACGATTGACGACCTCGTCAAACTTCAATGAAAGCATCGAACAAATCCAATATATCATCTAAATAATAACCTTTCAGTCTCAGACTAAAAAATACTTGCCATAATTCTCGACTCATTTTCACATCAATCCGGAGCCTAATTCTATGCCCATAAACGCCTACTTTTCCCTTATGGAGCCACTGGGATGGAAACCAACTCGATTAAACGAATTAGAATCATTTTATTCATAATTGCAATCACTTTTGCTCGCACGAAATGTTTTTTTTTTTTTTCTTCATTTCATTCATTCTCCTCTAATTATGGATACCCTTGAAATAGTCTTAAAGCAAAAGGGTGAATCCTCATATAAGATCCGGGCCTACTTGCCTCGCAGAACAAACTCTCCCTCAACGTGTGAGTTTCTTACGTACACTCTGAATTTACAACTCATAAAACGGATATTATATATTATATAGCGAAAGGTATCCTCTTAAAGTTGTCTAGTGATGAGCCTTTTACCACCCGTAGTGCCTGAAACCACAGATTCACTATATATTTACACTCTATCTATATGTAAATTCAACGTCAACCAAGTACGGATGCTGGTATACTACATTAGGTAGAAGTAAAAGTAGACGTAATGGTTTCGAGCAGCCTCAAACTACAAACTTTTCATCCTACACCGGCAATATCCTCGTATCCAGGAGTTTAACGAATTTATGTTTTTTTCTTCTTCTTTTACTCGATCATATAACGCTTCACTCATGCGATTTTACAAGCTTTTATTCATGAAACATTTGATCTACCTCTCTCCGTGTTTGTCTGGAAAATATGTCGAGACTGATTTAACTCCAGGAATTATGAGTTTTCCTCGAGGTTTTCTGTGCTCCGTGAATTTTATTGCAGAGAGTCAAATACTCTCGGACTAATTAACACGCGAATCTCATGAAAGTTATTCAATTTTTGTACTGCCATTTATTTCTTTCCATCTTTCATTTATTTTTTTTTATCTTTGTTTTCCTCATTATTAATATTTCGCTGCAAAACCATTCTCAATCCGGGAAAAACTAGCGGGAGATTGATTTATTGAAAACAACGAAAGTTTGAGGTTGTTCGTTTGAGAATAATTAATAAGTTTCTTCATTAAGGTAACAATATTTGGCGCACGTGAATTTATAAATCGTTCGAGCTTAACTCGAACGCCAAACACGTGTCGCTCAGTTTTCCTGCTCCACACACACAATCAATTATTAATTAATCGACGAATCGAGACACATGTATATAGTACGTCACTTCGCTTGATATAATAAGCAAGTTTATCGATGTACCTATTTCGTGACATTATCATTGTTGCGGCCGATCGAGAGGAAGAGCCCTTATCGATGAGGCAAGAGAGGGTCGATGGGTTATACATTATACAAGGGTCTTACCACCAGCCGCTTAGTGGGTACTTGTTGCTCCTAATCGTGCAAGAGGATAAAAAAAGCATTCGTATACAGCGCGAAGAAGACGAGGCGACAAAAACGCAGGAGGCAATTTAAGTTTATGAGAAATCAGAGAAAATGAATAAACACGTTATTTCGACGATATTGAATTCGACTAATTGGGAAGACATACGTTTTCGAGGCGGTTACATCGTTCCAATTAAAATTGATCTAATAATGAAATAAAAATAATTGCAAAGCAAGCAAAAACCGAATATTTTTATCGAGGAATTGGCCGTAAAATACAGCGCGAAAAAGACGAGGCGACAAAAACGAAGGAGGCAATTTATGTTTATGAGAACCCAGTGGAAATGAATAAACACGTTATTTCGACGATATTGAATTCGACTAATTAGGAGGACATACGTTTTCGAGGCGGTTACATCGTTCCAATTAAAATTGATCCAATAATGAAATAAAAATAATTGCAAAGCAAAAAAAAAACAGAATATTTTAATGAAGAAATTGGTCGAAAAATACAACGCTCATTTGTTTGACTTTCAGTTGAGTTACGCCGACACCCATCCAATGTTTACCAGTGAAAACTTCCCGAACTTCTTCAGGGTGGTGCCATCGGAGAACGCCTTCAATGCTCCGAGGGTCGCTCTCTTGACTCACTTCAACTGGACACGGGTCGGTACGATGTACCAAAATGAGCCGAGATATGCTCTCGTAAGTACGAACACATACTTTCTAAGTGCTTAACTTTCACTTGTCAAGACAGCAGAGTATATATACTTTGGGAATATTAGTTTAAATGGGACTGAGGCAAATTACGAAAATAATTACGTGAAAGAGTCACCTGATAAAAACGACTCTGCACGAAGCGTTCTGATCGTTATTTTCCTCTGTTAATTTCAGCTTTTATAATCTTTAATTACCGCTATATTTAAACACAAATAATAATGCTCAGATTTAGCTGAATTTCATTCTCTCTCGTGTGTTACGAAATGCCCAAAAATTCAACAACGAAACGCACGCGGCAACTCTGTTTGTCTCTCTAATATTCCGAGAGAACACCAGGGTGGCTTGACATTTTTGTGAAAGAGAAAAATATAGGTAAACAGTGCTGGATTATATCCCCTATTTCAAGCCAGTGGTATGATTAAGGGAGTTATCATAGTCACAAACAATAGCCGAGTGTGCCGCGAGTAAGAGCCCGCTGGAACAAAACTCGTTGAGATCCATTAAAAGTCTCGGTATGAAGGGAGTGCCGAGTCGACCCTGTCGAGTTGATGCCTCCGGGAAACAGGTTAGGTTAGGGACAAAGGAAACTTGTCCACCTTCATGTATTTCTCCCCGACCAAATATACTCCCACAACTGTTTAATGCTCCGCTCCGATACGAGTGTACTTACATGCTCAAAACTCCATGAATATATGGGGTGTCCGAATCTCAAGTACATCCTGTCGCCTCGATGGTACTCACGTAGTGAGACTGAACTTTACAACGTTGGGCTTCAACGAAAAAAACATTTTTCTATTAATTTTAACTTGAACTAAAAAAATCGTGACAACTTTCGCATCGATTTCGTCTTTGGATCTTAAAAAAATATCGTTTTATTATGTTGATTATATATTTAATAAAAATCGTCGGATGTGGTGAATAAAAAACAGAATTTCGTTGCGTTACAACGATGCAAACCTCAGCATCGTACTCACGTATAATTAAGGAATAAAAAAATGTTTACAGGCTCTTGTGGTAAACGCAATCCCTTTGCAACGATCTCCAATTTTTCGAGCTTCATTTTCCGAGCTTCAGCAAACCATAAACAAACATAAAATAATAATAAAGTTAACAGGAATCAACGCTGTCTCGAAAAACCCTTTTTACCTCCGAAGCTGACCTGGGAATTGAAATTGAAAGATACTTATTGCAGGATAACGAGTAAATAGCGACGTAAACAGTCGAAGATTCGATGAGACTGCATTTAGCTCGAATGAAAATTAACCAAACAGTCACCGTTCCAACGTAACCATATTTCTCAAGATGAATCCTGTGAAGGACTGTGCCAACACTCGAGACACTCGAGTTCGAAGTTCCGTGAAAAACAGATTTGAAAAAGTAATAAATCATGAAAATATTTATCTTCTCGAACGAAAACAAGAAAAGGGAATCGGTGTGCACGAAGGAACGACGTCGAAGCTTTTATCGTCCCCTCAAACTTGCGAGTGTTTTTCATTTTTCTTCAGCCATCGAATTTACTAAAGTTTTGTTCAAGTGATTATTATTTTATTCAAATTCTACACTGAAGCTCTGAAGTTTCTATCGACAAGGAGATTGCTCGTTTTTCTAGCAAGTACTGCAACTTAACCCTCGAGCTTGACTTGAATTTCCAAGAACGTTTCTCTGCTCCGTAAGATTGAAAGGCACGCCTGAAAAGGTTAATAAATATTGCATTCGCGTTGCCCATAAAATAATGATGTGCAGCTTTTTGAATTCTGCACCAAGCACGCGCATTCGACGAATGTAACCAAACACTAATGACGAAGAAAGTGAAATGGAGAATGAATGTACCATAACATCTCGAAACCGTTGGAAAACAACGTCATATTTATTCTTCCTGTGTTTTTCTTAATGAGTTGAGAGTCGAAACATAAAACGAGTTTTGCTTATGGGCCAACCACCCAATAAACGCGAAATGCACGTGTGCATTTCGTCTCTGCTTTTGCTTTTGCAACGTCTTTCCTCATCTTTCTCTCTCGTTGCACGAGCAAATGTAGCGTAGCAACTAGCGTGTACCTTTGCTCTAGCTCAGGTCTAATGATTAATTTCACTCTGGTAGTCTCTGGTACATAGGGGACGAACTCTACCACGTGTACGATGAGAATCAGAGAATGTAAGAGAGCGAGCGCGCGAACGAGAGAGAGAGAGAGAAGTGAGGAAGGGGTGAACGCGTGAAAGTTACTTACTTACCCTTCGCTCTCTGCAGCTCTCAATCCCTCCATCTCTCTTTGGCTCTTACTCTCTATCGCTTTTTGCGACTATCTCTCTATCTCTGTTCGCCTTGAAGAGAAAGCCGGCGCGTTCTCGAGCGCGGATATTATATTTCGCAACATTCCACCCCACTAAAGGGAAGCTGGCGCAGTACTAGCAGTTTCTCTTACATTACGATATAGTTATAGCACGAGCAATAGCTTCATACAGACACACATGCATGTGTGCTCTTATGTAACCTCATGCGTTTGTACCCTCTAGAAAATCCATGCGAGACCAGAATTTGCGACTGAACGCGATTCAGTTTGCGAGCCTCGAGCACTCGCTAAACATCACGAATTTAATCTCAGTACGCTAACCCTGACAAATCCTCTGCCTTTCTGCCCTGGGCCTCTCCCCCCCTCTCTTTTTCCTCATCTTCCTCACCCGGCTCCTCTTCTCGCTGTCCGAGGAATTCAGCGCTGGGATGAAAAGGGGTTGAAAGTGGAAAAGCTCGGGACCAATGTCAATATTCTCCTTCCGGAATATCTTCTCGTGTTGCTCCTCCCCTCCACAAAATACTCTCTCCCCTTTGGATGTATAACAATTTTCAGCGTCTAAATTTATTCGCGTAAATTATTTTTCCTTCATCTTGGAATTTTACAGAAAAAAATGTAACGCGCGCGCAGTTACTATAATTTACCCCTGCCATTCATCTTCCTGGCCTGTCGTGCCTACTTTACAAATAACTTTTTCTCCGGCAACCCCTTACGCTCTTTCCCTCACGTTCAGTATTACGATTCTCATAATCTTACTATTTTCCTGTAATTTTTCTTTTCCTCTCTTCTCCTAAATTTTGTTACTAGGAAAAAAAAAAAAAACGAAACAATAATTCTGCATCAACAATTCACCCTTCGTACACGAAAAGCTTTGCTTGGAGCACAAATTCCGAGCCAGAAAAGCCTCTACATTGAAACTTCTCTCTTCGCTCAATGGAATCGAGCTCGTATACAAATGAACCCTACCATCCTGAATAATTCTTCTCTAACATTTGCATATCCTAACGTTTCCCGTAACTTCCCTTTTCACGTTTCTCCATTGAATTCCATCGGCTTGTCGTATCTCGCTCCATCCTCATCTCTATCTCCGTCTTTATTCCTTTATATCTCCTTAAGAATTACTATTTTTCCGTGGCTTTATACTCGTACGTAGTATTTTCGTTTCCAATTCTTCAATCAGTTACCACAAAATATCAAACATTTATTTCCACTTGAACGATTCTATGATAATTCTCCAATTTCATTTCATCTGCTCCCACGAAAATTCGAGCTTTAAAAATAAGGAGAATGCAAATGTTTTATTGACATTTCCATATTGGAATAATGTGGAATGAAATAAATTTATTACGTCGAGTGGAAAAAATTTTTTCTTAATTGTTTTCTTGCCTATAAATGTTCGCTAGGTCGATTCGATATTTTTTCAGCATAATGGGATTTACTTCGTCTTGCAATAAAATCTGTAATTCTTTAAATATTCTAGTCGGTGAAAGGAATTGCTGAAACATTTATTCCTTGGATTTTTTCGACCCCTACGTAGTATCGTTGATTAGATCCCGCAGAAAAATTGCCTCTTGGGAAGCAACGAGGGCTGCCCATATAATATTGGCATTTCGTACTTTCTTATTTATTGTAATGGAGAAAGAAGAAAAATGAAGAGAATTACTCGGACGAAAGCAACTTTTTTGCAATTATTTTTTCCCATCCTTCTCGCTTCCTTTTTATTCCTTCTCTTTCGAGTGAAAGGCTCCTCGTCAGGGTTTCGTTTTAAAAAAGCTACTATGCTAATAGAATACCATAGAGCTGCTTTGCGTTCTCGCATCTGTTTATATACAAACAGAAACCCAAGCTGGTTCACTATTATCGAGAATAATACAAAGTCTGTGTAGGATGCAGAGCTCTTGCGCAAAAACGACCGCAGTAATAATTCGAGTGCATAGCGCATAATGCATGCAGCTAATAATTATGCCACGATGCGCATTCTTATTTACCACACTTTTAACCATTTCGTTGAACCCCAACTTTTTCCACCACCGTAATCAACAAATATTCTGAAAATAACATAAAAAAATCATTTAACTCAGTTTGCTCAAAAAACTGAAAAAAAAAACTATTTTCTCCGAATCGCATTCACTACGAACTTATAAATATCTATAAATAACGAGATTTGTAATCATTCCAATGATTTTCGTCCCGAGCAATAACTGAAGTAACTTTGTTTCAATTTCAATTCCCAGGCTAGCGTCACTTTACCATTTTTTTAAATACCAGCTTTTTAAAGACAATGTTAATGAACATTATATTTTCTTATGTTCGTTGTTGGTTTGATAAAATTGGAAAAATGGAAATATTAGCAAAGAGAGTATGTCTACCACGAAGGCCTGTGTATAGGGATTTAAAAAATGTCACTGTTGTCCATAATTCTTTTGAGAACTGGACGGTGGATCCAAAAATAATTCCAGGATTAGATCCACGGTATATTTTTCCATGTTATTTCAAAATTTCAGCGGCCAGTCGGAGTTTCCGTTTCCCATTAGATAGGCAAAAGCCAGTGACAGGATAATTCCTACCGGGTCTATTTTGATAACCGTATTAAATTTGAAATGCAACTTTTGCCGGAGTATGTTTGAATGCCATTGAGCCCAACTCGAAATGGATGCAATTAAGCGTGACTCGGTGCACATGGGTTTTATTCCATTTGAAAACTCGCTGACAGGTTCCGGCTTTTCTCACGTTATTTTTAGTCCACAACGAGTCATTTGCAACGTCACGTTTTATGATAAGCGTGAGCAAGGCGAGGAGAAAGTTTGGAGAGATAAATATGAATGAAATATCGAGGTTACCTGTCATCTTTCATCTCTGACGATTTTTACATCGATTCGAAATATCTGCAACGATCGCGAATGCGTTTTCTCTCACCCCTTCTAACGCCATCGTCGTGTACGAAGCTTCGTATTAATATAACCGCGTTTCTAGGTCACAGACTTTAATTAAACCCGATTACATCTTCGACGGCTCATACATACATTATTCCGCTTGGACGAGATCTATCCCTCCCTCTCCTCCTCTTCACCCCATGCGCTTTATCCCCAACCTCACTTTTCTCCTATCCTTCCATTCCCTTTTAATCGACAAGGATCGCTAACCAATACACCAAATGTGTGAACGCTGTCTGAATCGAACCGCAATAATCGATATAAACGCAATCACCATTCCAATAGTAATATGTAGAGTAATAAACCTAATTCTAATATACTACCTCATGCACCAAAAGTATCGCGCGTCATTTCTATAAAAACTCGAATCATAAGTGGAAAACCTTGTCTCGAACGTGTGCAATGAGAAAAAAAAATAAAAAAAATAAAAAAACAACGAGAACTCGATCGTTAAATCGGCGGAATTCAATCCAGGGCTTACACCTTGGTAGACTTTTCTGCAAATCCATTTTTATTGGATTTCTTAAGAGTTAATAGTGCTGAGAATATTGCGTTAAAAGTTTCTCAAGAATTGCTCTATCGTGAGTAGCTTTTCACATTTTTCTCAGAAGCTGATTTTCGCATCCGACGCTCGCGACGCATCACGTCATAAAAAATACACATTCATAAGAGAATATTTCATCTTCATAATAGAAAGAAAAATTTCATAAAGTTATTATTCGCTCAGAGGAAAAATTTTGGAACTACGCCGAGTCTATCCGCTCCCAGGCGTAAATGATTAATTATTCAAATTATGAATTTTGTTGCCGACAGGAAAGAAAGAGATTTAATGAGTTGAATCGTGTGTCGACAATGTGCTACAAATATTTTATTACTGCTTTTTTAACCTTGAACTACAACGAGTCAGGGAAGCGAAGGGAAGAGACGATTTAATTTGAAAAATTTCGTGTCGGCTGGAATAGAATGTTTTCCTTACTGCGCACAAAGCTTTTATCAGGTTTCCTTTTTTATTGAGTTTTTTGGATGTACGCGATAACAAATTTTTTATTCCTTTTCGTTCGAAAAATCATTTGGATGATTTATGGATGCTCGTAGAAAAAATCCATTGGATTATTCTCTCCTCGGTAATAAAGAATTTTTTGATAATGGAGAGAGAGAGAGAGAGAGAGAGGCACATTGCAAATTGCAAGATGTTTGACTGGGTTTGACACAGGAACGGAGTATATTTGGCGTGTCGAATTCTGGATGTCCCGGCACATTTTGATGCTCAATTTCTTGAAATAACAAAAACGGGGCCAAATGAAATAGCATAGGCGAGGAGACGGAATTGCCATACCCGAGGGAGTTGGGAGCCAAGAACAAAAGAAGAAAAATTCGATCGAAATATATTACGAAAAGGTTGTATGTGCATAGAGTCTGTATAGAAGGGAGGCCATTATCGAAGCTGCAGAAGGAAAATTCACACCCTTACCTTTTCGATTTCCTCAGGAATGTTGTACGTTCCTCTTTCCCCTCGTACAGTTCACGTCTACACAGTGAAAATCGAAAGTGAGCATGGAACACGCGATATCGATAAGCCCTCGTGAGCATGCCACGCTATTCTCTACAAAACCATCGTGTATACCTCTCACTTTACCGATTCTCCCTCAACCCCTCTTTTCGTAAGAAGTCGCTTCTTATCGCAGAGCACAAAACAAAACGAAAATAAAATCAATAATAATAAAAGTGGCTGATTGATCGTGATTGAGACACAAAAAACAACTCCCTAGACATTTCCAAAAAAGTTTATAGCTGTTCATCGATATACTCAACGTTGATACGGCTGTAGAATGTGAATGTGAATAAAGAAGAAAATGTTCTTTATCGATACTGCTGAGACATCGCACGGCTGCCAATCAAGAAAAACAAACGTTCATGGGAACGAATCCAACTTTCAAACGAAAATTCTTTCTCAATGAAAATTCCCGAAACTTCAACAACTAAATCTCGCTCTCCATTTTCTTTCGTTGAATTTCGAGAGCTCAATTTTTTTTTATCCTAAAAATATTTCATCTTATGGAGGAATCGACAAGAATATAAATGTCTAAACCTTGGCTACTCGTCCATCGAGCTCAATCGATACTGAAAAACATTGATAATTTCAGCTCCACCCCATAAATCGAAGGCGAAGTTACGCCAAAGTTTCAATTTCCGGTCAAAACGGGAATAGCACCGACGTGTTTGGCATGGTCGCGCCTGACTGCTACGATGCGGTTGACAAATCCTAACCCACTTTTCGATGACTCTCCAGTCGTTGCAGTTTTTATTATGCACTTTTTTTTCGAACGATCAAAATGTTTGACAAAAAATAGAGTGAAAAGATAAAAAAAAGTATGATTTTCAAGTTTCCATGTTCCACGAGACATACACATTTTTTATCGAATTTGTTGAGCTCAGTTTCGAGATGAATTATCGAAGAAAGTTATTCAAAGTCGGAATGGAATCGATAGAACGGATTTATTGATGATTTAATAAAGAAAGCATCATATCCTTTTGTAATAAAATAATCCACAGGCCGAATGATATCCAGCGAGCATTATTCGCAGGGGGAAGAGTCGTGGACAAGTGCACGTGGCGTTCATAGACTCGTCTTGCATCCCCTATCCTGTTTTACTTAAATAGCAGAGAGTATGCGTTTATCTGACACATATATATATAAATATATGTAGATAGGTGCTCAATGCTCGCAGGAAGGACACGTTAAAGAGGCGAACAGAGAAGCTCGTATACCACCGTCATTTTCTCCGTGTAACCTCCACCTTTTCAACGCTCGTCCTTTGCTTACACTCTCTTGCCTCGTCTATATCGTGTTACGTATGCACGTACCACTCTCATCATGGAATACATTATATACTCCATTAAACGCAAATTCTCCGACAAGAGAGAGAGAGAGACGGAATCTCTTTTCACACACCTCAAACAACATGAAGGAAATTTAATTAAAATTACGTTGCGTCAGGACAAATTAGGAAATCGCATGTTATTCGCTATTGCCACCCACGTGCCTTATATGATCAACTATCCGTACAGTACCAGTTTCATAATTCGTGGCTCTGTATTTCTAGATTTCATAAGCGTCGTACATCAACCTTAATCCATTAACGCTGCCAGAGTGTGTTCGCGTCCCTCTTAATTAATAAATATTCCGATTTATCGCGAGACACTCAGAACTATTTTTTTTCAATGTAAAAAATAAATAATTGAATTATTGCATGAATTTCTTTATCGAACAGGCACACAACAGACTGGTCGCTGATCTCGACGACAACAAGATGGAGGTCGTGGAGACTCAGAGCTTTGCTACCGAAGTGACCTCTGCTCTTGAGAAACTAAAAGAAAAGGACGTTAGAATAATTCTAGGAAATTTCAATGAGGCCTGGGCCAGACGAATTTTCTGCGAGGCCTACAAGTAATTCTCATTCTTATTTTCTACCCATACTTTTCCCTCCCGAACTCACATTACTCTTCGTCATATTTTAAAACAAATTCAAACTTTTGAAATTGTATCTTTTTCTCAAGTCTCACCGTCTCTTTTGATAAACTGTACAGAAGTAATTATGAAAGGAATTCTGCGCTTAAAATGAACGTTTTATACTGAAATGTGAGAATTAATACGACACTCTTAAAAATTCAAAGTCAATACATAAATTTCACCCTGTCGTATTTTTTCAAGTTTTTTTGAAAGTGGAAAACTTCTTTTCCACTTTTCCGGAACATTTTCTCGCTTCATGGAGTTTTTCGATCGAACGATCGAAAAAATGAATTGCTGTCCGGGATATTTGTTATTCGAGATGTTCGGTCTGTGCAAAATAATTATTTGGTCACGTGGCTCATACTCGAGTAGCTTGAAACTTTCCCACTGTCCTGAACGTATGAGAAATTCAATAAAAAAAAAAAAGAAGTATTTTCATTAACGATGCAATTTTATTTATTTATTTCTAAAACTTTGAACTTTCGTCGCTGGACTCGACACCAGATTTGGTATGTACGGTAGAAAGTACCAGTGGGTGATAATGGGCACTTATACCGAAAAGTGGTGGGAACGACCAGGCGGTGGTTGCGCACCCTCCGAGCTCAGTGAAGCTCTTCACGCTGCCATCTTGACTGACCTACTTCCGCTTTCCACCGAGCAGCAGATCACCGTTTCCGGAATCGTGAGTAAACCCTCAATAAGAGTATGTCCCATGGTTATGCACACAAAATGTATACGCATAGTCGTGTCCATATGTAAAAGATAATCATTGGTCCAGGACGTGGATCATTCACGAAGAGAAATACAACCGTTGCATTATTATAATCCAAAGCCGATCGGAGAGGGACTTAAAACTCGTTCGATGCTCCGGAAATACCATCAGCCACTCGACTATACAATCTTTTATTCATCCAGAACGTTTTTTACCCTTTATTTCAACCCCCTTCGGACTTTCGTTCTGCTGTATCGTCGGAGCTCCATTTCGATGAGATTTAAATTGGAAATATAGAACATGATAATGGAGATTGTAGTTGAATCATTCAAAGCGGCTTGATGTCTAACCGATTGAATTTTCGATTATTTTTATGAAAGAGCAAATCAATTTTATGCTAAAGTTACATTTTTATCTTTCGTTTACACACTGGGTCATTTTGAGCCGAACTATTTTTTCGACGTTATAATCATCCCAATCGCAAATAACTACAAAAATGCTGGATGAATAGTTTAACGAAGAAATCAATGAATTAACGAACTATTGTACAAAGTAATTGGTCCATACCGAATCATGAATATTGAAAACATTTAGCTAAATACTACGAAACGGGGAAAGATGCTGTTAAGGGTCTAATGTTGAATCCCAAGTATCAGATTTCTCCTTGAGCGTCGTACCTTCAACATTCGACTTTTAGACACTTCCCCCGAGGCTCGATGAAACTTTTTCCTTCAACGAGAACGTCGAGAGAGGAGACTCTTGCACAGGCTGCTCTCGTCCTCACTCACAAAAGTTGAATTGGACCATTGTTCGTGTGGCAAAGCGGGCCACCCTCTCAGTATCATCCCTTGTGCTTCTTCACCCTTTTTTTTCTTTTGCACGACGGCAACGACCACCCCTTTCCCATCCACCACGACGTAAATGCGCTTCTTTTCCTACTTCTTTCTTTTCACTGCTGTATCCCAAGAGGCAAAAGTTGTTGTCGTTCTAAAATTGACCGAGTACCGCAATCCAAGCGTCGTAAACGTCGAAACCAAAGTTACTTAATACACCTTTGTAAACGAATTACTTTCTCCCACAAAGTATCAACCATACTAAATTTAACACAAAGCATTAGCCATTTTTTTACGACACGAATAAAAGAAAAAAAAAAAAAAAAAAAAACAGCTACGTCTCTCGATATAAAATGAGAATGAGGGTTCATGAAAATTTTCTGTAGATAAGACGGATCGAATATCGAATTCGATTGTGTTTTCTGCTCAACCGGACTGGATTAAAACTGAAAAATTAAACGATTTGACTTGAAAATATTCTCCGAAAATCGTTGACGCTGTACAAAATATTTATTCATGAAAAATCGACTAGCAAAATATTGAAAAATTCATAACAACATGAAAACAGGAAACTGCACGATATCGATTAAAGATTAGAAATAAAACTGGTCGAGCTTCCACGTAGATTGTGAACGCAGTCGTATTCAGGGACGATTATGTATTTAAGGTAAAAGTTGATCGACCCTCGGGCAAGAGCAACACGAGGTTCGATGGAAGTTAAGCCAACGCGTTTGCCTCATTTGACCCAGTGTGTAAACCGAGAGTTGAATCAATTTATTTCAATCGAGTATTAAAATATGAAGGCTTTTCTTATTGAAAAAAATCGAAAAAATGTATCGTTCCATTTTTTCATTTATTTTGCGTGCGTGTAAAATCTCATACGCATCGTAGGAAAATGTTGTACCATTTTGATTGTTTGCATGGCAGACACCCGACGAGTATCAAGTCGAGTATGACTCTATGAGGGGAAACGAGTACTCGAGGTTTCATGGATACACGTATGACGGTATATGGGCGGTTGCACTTGCGATACAGCACGTTGCAAGAAGGATACGTCATTTTCGAAGAAACCAGACTGTCGCCGATTTCAAGTACCGAGATCCACTCTGGGAAAAGCTTTTCTTGGAGGCACTCAAAAATACGAGCTTCGAGGGAGTTACCGTGAGTTTTTTATCCGCAAATTTCCCCTTGGTATAGGTCGCTATATATGCGCGTCACGAAATATTCATATACCTCAAGTTTCATCATCCGTTCGGAATCAACACTCATGAAAAAAAAATAACACCGACGAAAAAATGTCATAAGCGCTAAGGATCGCGCCCACTTTTGCTCACCGAATTTCTCCTCTAAATAAATAAAAAACGATGCATTATTTAATCGCCCAAGAACTTTCCTGACGTTCTTTCTTCGCTCGAACTCCAAGGACCGATAATTATTTATTCAAACTTTCCAGGGCCCTGTCCGTTTCTACGACAACGAGAGAAAGGCCTACATTCTCCTAAAACAGTTTCAACGTAAGTTTTATCAACC
The DNA here is from genome assembly GCA_030522525.1 of Campopleginae sp. 14b. NCBI lineage: Eukaryota > Metazoa > Arthropoda > Insecta > Hymenoptera > Ichneumonidae > Campopleginae sp. 14b. Next base: position 154,108 of record JAPYYS010000939.1, read on the forward strand.
ATACGACAATAGTTTCGTCCAACTGACAACAAACTCGGAAACGTCACTATTTCATTTTCCCATCCTGTCATGATAATACATCACAGAATTCCGAAGACTGAGAAAAAAAAAACAGACGCCAGGGAGTTCGATATATTTCAATTAATGTGAATCCACTTTTTTCTACCTCCATCTCTTCTCGTCTCTTTCATTCTGTCGAGATTATAAGGGTATCGAATGGAACGTAAAAAAAAACGAGACAAAGACCCGAGCAGGAAGAACGTAAAAACAGGGCAAAAGGTACGAAAAGAAAGAAATTGGAGAGCTAAGAAAAAAGATACTAAGGAAGGAACATGGATAAAACATCAAAGGGTTGAAATCCAAAAAAAAAGCTCTTTATAGATTTTTTCTCGCGAAAATGCTCGTTTGGTTTCCAACAATTGATATAACGATTGAAAAAATAGATTCTAGCTCGAGTACAATTTTGGACAGTAAATTTTTGTTCAACTAGACGTAACCTCTTGAGATAATACGAACGAATGGGGAGTGGAGAATGAAAGAATGAGGGAAAGTGCGATTGGCAAGAAAAAAAGAGTAGCCGCGTTGGTGCGTGAGTGTGTAGCGAGTATGATCGATTTCAGGGGGAAGTGAGGTCAAAGTGGGTGAATACGACGGTGTCACGGGTACACTGGACCTGAGCAGAGGTCAGCCGCTGGTCTGGCGAGGGCGATCACCCCCCAAGGACCGAACCGTTCACGTGATTGAACACTCTACAGTAAACATCACAATTTACTCGATTCTCGTGTCGACATCAAGCGCCGGTATCTTCATAGCTACAGTTTTTCTCGCCATTAACATCAGATACAGAAATCAAAGGTAATTGAATCTCGTTTATTCGTGTGTTAACTCTTCCCATAAAATACTTGGATTGGCATGACATTTTATTTCCCTTCCTGCTCGTCGTCACTTCCTCTGCCTTGCTTCCGCGACCTCACGTACAATTTTTTTTTCATTTTACGCTCACTTCCCATCCACTATTTCGACATCCAACAATCCATTTGTTTCATCGTTTTTCTCTATTATTTTTTCTTTACCATTTTTTAAACTGACGTTGGATTAAAAATTACAAATTAAACAAACACTCGAAATATCGAAAAGTACACGATTCCTTGACATTCGATCGAGGCGTATTAAAAACAAAAGCGATTTGAAAAATAAGAAATTTAACCAGTCACTCATTTTTGGGTTTACCTCGAATTCAAAAGGGAAGTTTGAGCTGGAGAATATAAATTCATGAATTATTCAAATATCGGTAATCGAAAAATATTTAGTTCAGTTTTTTCAACGAAACATCGATATTTTCCGACGAAATTGTATTTTCCTCGAATAGTCATTAATTTGTATGTTTTCGATTGGAGTTTTGAAGAATATTGGATTAAAAAAAGAAAATTAATTTCTCAGGTACATAAAAATGTCATCACCGCATCTGAACAATCTCATAATCGTCGGGTGTATGCTGACGTACAGTAGCGTCATCGTACTCGGTCTAGACTCGCAATTGTCAAGTGTAACAGCTTTTCCATACATCTGTACAGCACGGGCGTGGCTATTGATGGCCGGTTTTTCACTCGCATTCGGGGCCATGTTTTCAAAAACGTGGAGGGTTCACTCGATATTCACGGACGTCAAGTTAAACAAAAAAGTGAGTTTCAAACGACTCGTTGAAATTTTCATCTCTCTGACTCTCTTTGCCTCTCTAAACACACAATGCTGCAAGAGAAAAAGAGTGAGAGCGAGAGAGCAAAAGAGAATGAACGTTCGAATAAATATAATAAAAATGTACCTGCAAAAGGAACACGTGAAACTCGTTGAATATCATGCTCGTCCAACCGTTCGGATATTATGTGTCCGCTTTGTCACAGGTTATCAAGGATTATCAGTTGTTCATGGTGGTCGGAGTACTGCTGGTTATTGATCTAGCGATCATGACAACCTGGCAGGTCGCAGATCCATTTTACCGCGAAACTAAACAAATGGAACCTTACGTAAGTTTTTATTTCATTCTCGTATGAAAACTGTGAAAATCGTTATTTTTTTTTCGTCCATTAATTTCATTAATATAATTAACTCTGGGACTCCAATTTTTTACCTCACTAATTATAATGTCGCTGGATAAATAAGATCGATCGATATCCTACGATCTCAACGTATATTAAATGCTCTACTTCTGACGTTAATCGCAACATTTTTCAAAGTAATAAGATCCTGATAAATGTCTCAGCAAAAAAAAAATTCGAATCTTAATGGATTATTAACTTTTTCTCACTATTTTTCATTGGAAAGCTTTAATCCTAGCAGCAGGTTTTAATCAGAACCAGATAATTACAATAAATATTCGCCGGACGCGACTTAACCGTACATCATTTTCTTCGTTATCAAAATGCCATGGTTCACATCAAGGAGGGTCACGGCGGTTACTTGTCAGTCAAAAAAGTAACTGAATCTTTTTGCTCTTTCCATCATAGAAGAGATTATTACAATTTTGTTTTTTTATCATTGAAATTCTGTGGAATTTATTCGTTGGGCTTGATTGGCGTTTGGAGTAACAAGAATCTTAAAAAAACTTCATTTTCAACCAGCTGGATACATGCAACGTTGTCAAGCCATCAATTCTTATTGACACTGTGACACACGACTTGTTTGTATCAAACAAGAGCGAACGACGTTTGTGTTGTGGCCTTGAGAAAAATGCGTGGATACGGTCTGGGGCCGCTTGTTCGGCGATAAGCCGAATTTCGTTGTTTTTAAAGGTCGAGCCTCAAAGTTGCTGGAGTTTTCATTCACCATTAGATACGCGTGATCCTCCTTGAATTCCAATATCGCAATGGACAGGCATTTTGTACCGAAGGAACAAATGGCACGTTACTCAATTTACTGGTTATCGATAAATCAACAAAATGTTTCGAGTGTATTAAACTATTTAGTATGGAATGTAACGGAGTAGATGACACAAAGGTATGCGGTACAGACGTATTATTGATAGTGGGTTCGATCGCATATCGGCAATATGGGAAGTAATGAATAATCTGTTGATCATTAATGGGTGCAGCCACATCCCTCGAGCGACGATATTATGATGATACCGGAGAACGAGTACTGCCAGAGCAATAGAATGACCGTTTATCTGTGCTGTATTTACGCTTACAAAGGTCTATTGATGGTGGGTGAATACGATATTACAAAAAAAATGATAAAAAACGAGCTAGAAAGATGAAAATTGTAAAATAATTGGTGAGTGACGAAATAACGATTTGTTTGTAGATTTTCGGTGCATTTCTCGCGTGGGAAACGCGACACGTCAGTATACCAGCGTTGAATGACAGCAAATACGTCGGCATGAGCGTCTACAACGTCGTCATAATGTGCATCATGGGCGCAGCGATCAGCTTCGTACTTGCGGACAAGCAAGACACCATGTTCATCATGCTGTCAATTTTCATTATATTTTGCAGCACAGCCACTTTGTGCCTCGTCTTCGTTCCGAAGGTTTTTATTTTCATGTATTTTTTCCTGTTATTTTGCAAGTTTTATCATTTGCATCGTCGCGATCATGATTTTTCGCTGTGGGTTCGCTACGTCGTTGCCAAGGTATTAATTAATTAGGAACAGCCAATGCGACGTTACACGAAGCCACTCTGTCAGGGCGGTACGCCCTTACTTACCGCCCAAATCGTGGTTCCCCCGCACCTCGTTGGCTATAACTAATTAATTAATATCTCAGCCAACGTGGATCGCGGAGGAAAACCCGTGGGGAGTTTTCTGTTCGGAATTCCGCGATCCAGCTAGCCGCGTTGTCCTCACTTCGTATATATATATAATTGATGAATAGAAATTTTAATTCCTCTGCGAACCATTGCACCACGCTGAACCGTTAATTTACTCCGAACTGTCGTAGCTCATCGAATTGCGGAGAAACCCTCAGGGCGCTATCGACAAAAGAACGAGAGCGACCCTCAGGCCCATGTCGAAAACCCGCAGGGACTCGACCGTCAGTGAACTCGAGGAACGCCTCAAAGAAGCCACCACTGCTAATCAGAAATTTAGAAAACAACTTTTAGAACGAGATTCCGAGCTTCAAGTGAGTTCAATTATTCACTCGAGTACTCGAACTGCAAGCTCTAAACGTTCCTTTGAGTCGATCCAATCATCATTAAGGTCCAATCATCGTTGATCGGATTTAAAAAGTTCGAGACCTTCCCAGACGGTCTTGATTTTTGCCCTTCAATATCCTTTAATTGATTGACCTTTTTTTTCTTTAAACTATTTATTCATAGTCACCAAATTATTTTCTTTGAAATGTCGTGATTGTCATGGCTAGATATTCGCCATTAAAGGGATTTTTTCCCCCGTATTACTTTGTACGACTACTGAACTCTTTAATTTTTTTATAAATCTGAAAGATGTTTCTGCGGAGACTGGATGACGAGACGCTGACCGATACCCAAGAGGCGATGCACCGCTTGGCTGTGCCTCGAAACGAAACGAGTATCGCCAAAAGAGAAGGTAACGCAACGTTTGTTGACTAATTTTTAAGGAGATAAAAAAAAATCGACGATGTCGACTTCAAGCCCAAAAACAGTGGGCAAATGAAATTTTTAGAATAATTGAAAAACCGTGATCGTGTCGCTTTATGTACCACGTACCCCTCGCCGCCCCTCTTTGCTCTTGCTGTCGTTCTATCTCTCTTATTCGCACTCTATGTATCAGAGCCCACCGTCCAGCGGCACGGTACACAAAATCACAAAGGTCAGTGATAAAAAAAACGTGACAAAATACAAGAACGTTCTCATTCTATTTTATGAAAAATTCGATCGGCAAAGCACGTGCTATCCAACGAGCGCATTCTCTCCAATTAGTAAAACCTTTTTTTCAGCATGGAAGGATTTACATAGCGTTGCTGCCAACTTCTCTGCATCTTCGATGCTTTTACTTTTATGTTGCGATCGTACTGTCGAATTTCGTATCAATTTCTAAATGACATCCATCGTCGGCTCAAAACCACGTCATCCATTGTATAAACCAATTATTTTCATGCTGCCGATAAACATAGTTTGTTCATCCAAGCCTTTACCCTCCTGTCGACGATTTTTAGCAGACTCGTTCATGCACTTATTAGCTTAACGAGAACACTGATTTCATTGTCTTCGTTAGCCAAGCCTGACAACCAATAGAATAACTTTTACAAAGTAGTTTACTAAACTCCTTTTTTTATTCAGTTCCACTCATTCCCGACGCGTTTACAATGCCGATGAAATATTCCAGGTCCTTCCATGGTGACCGAAACGACGGACGTTTCCATTTCCATGTGCAGCTTAAACTCGACGACTACCTCGCATCATGAAAGCGAATACGTGAACGTCAGTTCGACCACCACTGATCCAGTCACCATGTGAGTCCAACGGAAACTCGTTAATCGTTCTCTCGAATGGCGTACCAATAATTTACCTCACAATTCCGAAAAATTTCACACTCCCACAGTTCCCATCGATTTAGTTTTCTCGCGCTCAAAGTTTTCAATCAAAAGTAACGATCAAACGATTTTCTAGTTGCCTCGATATCGTCCGGTTCCTCCCGTTCAATACTCAGATCCTTCCCATGTGGATTGCAGCAGATTTTTCATTCGCGAACCCGTTGTGTACCGCTCCATCGATTTTCATACAACTCAAACCTCCGGCCCCGCAACACTTTACTCCAGCATGTATTGCTCGATTTACTGAGCAAATAGAAACGATCCCAAAGAACATTGGCTGCTTGGCAAGCACTTTATCGATATCGAGGCCTCTCTTCCCCAATTCATATACACGGAGAAATAAAAATATCAAAAACTACTATGGCATCATAGTTCCCCACTTTTTATTCATATTCTATTTAAAATCCCAGCAACCTCGACATTTTTCACCCAATTTCAGATGAAAATTCAGCTAATCACCGAAAAATTGCTTACAGGGACAATTTGCCATGATAATTCTTTGCGTATATACAGTAGGGATAGGCGGGCAAAGTGGGTCCCCGAAAAAAGTGAAATTGTTGTTTTCTCAAATGCCAAAAATTTGATCATTTTGATGAGATTTCAATTGAAGAAATTTTAAGATTTAACAAAAATGAAAATTGCACGTTTTTTTAAGGATTTTTCGATCTTACCCCCTATAGCACTTTGCCCACTTCTCCTCTACGTATCTGTGTACATGAAAAATATATAAGCATTGTTAGCCGTGGATAGGGAAAAAAGTAAGCTCATAAAATATCAATTTCCATCAGGCAACCTCGTGTCTCTTGATAATTCTCACTAGAGACTCGTTCCTGGTCCAATCGAAACTCTTCTATGTGTTTCGCAGGCGCAAGGCTTCCTTTGGGAAAATCCCTGCAATCGCGATTGACAGTGAACGAATTCCCTTGGTAGCAGAAACCGGAGGTTGTGCCACGATCGTACCGGCCATGAGTGAGTCTCAGGCAAGTAATCAGGCAACAACGCGCGATCGAAGAAAATCGAGATCGAGCGAAGGAGACGGGCGTGAAAGCGAACCACTTCTTCTCGAGGAAAGTCCTGATCGTCGCTTCGAAGGAGGAAAAACTAACGTCGATTTTGTGCCCGAAAACCTTGACGAATCGGAGGAATCGGTCGTTCTTGAAGAAACCGAAATTCCTAAACGCGACACATCCAAAAGCCAACAAAATATCTCCAGGATCAAAAGCACCAACGACTCCGCAACCGCCACCAACACTCGGACTCGCGCGAGGCTACCGACTCCACCACCTCCTGCCAAAAATGTCTCTTTTGGCCAACTCGAAGAACAATGCTATCTCGAACAGCCAATATTACCCCCACCAGATCAATTCGTTCACAAACACCGACATACTAGTAAGAATTTACATTTCGCATGACAATTTTTCTTTTTTTTTTGTGAATCGAAATTCAAAAATTTATATTTTCACTTAATATCAATTTTTCTGACTGTGCGTCGAATATGAAACCGAATTTGTACTTTGGATATATTTTTCATTATTTTTGAAGATCTCTAAATGAAAAGAAAAAAAAGTTTTTTTTTAAATTAAACTGGAGCGTTTACTTTTGGCCCTGTCCCTCGCGAGATTTTTGCTTCAAATCAGCATGGAAACTGTTGTATCGATTTGTAATTGGCAACGATCATAGGTACTGGGAGTGGGCATCATCAAACGTCATCAAAACGAAGATCATCGGTGAAAAATAATGGTCTGACCCATTCGCATCACGAGCTGTTTGAGAAGAGAAGAACGAGCGTTCCTTCGGCCAACACGATTAGTTATATATCGACGGAAAACGTATCGAGAGCAGGAATTGGCGAACCTATCGACGAGAGGGCTTATATTATTGGAGAATGTGGACACAAAAGACCCATCACCGGGACTGGATACAGATGTGAGAAACACGGTGGTGTCGGTCGATCCCATAATCAACACATCGTGTCATCCATTATTGCCAATGGATCAGCCGCTGAGGGCAAACATTCCAGTCATTATTACGACAGTGGAAAAAATGCTAGCTCTCCGAGTGTCCCTGCGATGGTTAACGCCAGTTGTTCCGATACAGGTCAGTCGATCTCCTTTCATTCTCGCGCTTTATTTTCTCTTCTCTCAATCTTTTTCCACCCCACTAGAGAGTTCACTCATCATCAATCTCTTTTTTCCTCGATCCCACCGAAATTCCAGGTTCAATTATGAAAAAGATTTTTCCAGCTCAATCGAATTGAGACTTGAATAAAAATCCACACACTCGATCGTGAAAAGTGTTAATAAAAAACCACAGTCCGTCTATAATTTTCGGCTCATTCCGTCTGTGTTTTTTTTGTTTTTGCGATAACTAGAAAAATACGAAGACACAATAGCGACTATTATTCAACGTTCGGTATCGGAGCGTTCCCGCGAAAAATGCACGAGATCCCGCGGTGCATCAACGGCCGGTGGACATCATCAGGGCTCCATGACAACAGGAGAATGCCGGCACAGAGTTCAGACAAAAAAAATTCGCGAGTGCAGGCACACCGAGTCGAAATTGCGACAGCAACAAGCTCGCCTCGATTACGTGCAGAGTACTCCGAACGTGGCAACGATACACAACAGTAAATTCGCCAGTGGTAATCCACGCGGAGGGGACAGTGGGGGCGGGAGTTCTAGTGGTCGGAGGGTGACTGATATGGGTGGTTCAAACGGTGGTAACGGCAAAGCCAACAATGGATCAGGATCAACGGCCAATCTCACGAAAATGTGCAGCGCTGTTTCGGACGGTGAATTATTGGATCTTGAGATATTACCCATTTTTCAAAAACTTCTTACCGAGAGACACAAGAGCAGTACGAGAGGCGGTTATGGTGCTAGTATAGCCAGTTGTCCAAATATATCCATCAAGTGCGACATTGTCGAGTATCTATAACGTTTCTCCGCCAAAACCTTCGACGATGGCGGCTCAATCGAGAGGGCGCGTTAATACACACCCTACCAATGTATTTATACACGAATCTATGTGCAGGATTGCTCGAAATTCATGACCGAGTTGTGCCGAGACCGAACTAGTTATTCAGCCTCTGAACCACCAAAGTTTCTCACGTATTTTTCCAATCATTCAGACAATCTACTTTAACATTTTTATCCATCAGGAAACTCAAATTTGCCTACTGAATCGACGCTCTGGGTCAATTTGACCCCAACTTTATCCGCACGTCCTTCTCTGCCCTTCGATTCGTTTTTATATCGAATAAAGGCAGACGTACACTTTCCAACGTTGCTCAAAATCAAAATTACTCTTAAATTTCGAAAGTTGTTTCAAAATATTGGAAATTTGGATTTTTCAAAAGTGAGCATTTTCTATTTCAAACCATAATTTTCGCAGTCATACGTCACGTTCAATACTTTGGGCTTGATTATCGAGAAATCCTGCATATATTTAGACGCCAAGTTTTTTCACAAGTATTTGCAAAAATTTTCAAAATTTATTCTTCGATTGGACGATTATTTGTTTAGTTTAACTTTCTGGAACGAGCAGACCTTTAGGAATTTGATTATTGAAGGATTCAAACTAACGGATCCGATGTAGAATTTCTCAAAAACGATATATGTATGTGTAGAGTGTGTTCGTCGCGTGTAACAAAATAGTTCCCACGTGGCCAGGAGAATACGCCGGATAGTGCGTCACAAATGCGTCAATTATATTAACGATATAAATAATAATAAATGAATGATTGAATGAATAATAAAATGCTACAAGGACTATCAAACAATACTGCTAAGACCCTCTCGTAATTGACGCTCTCTGTCGATCTAATCGAAGAACTGATTAATTAATAATGCGTAATTACTCGTGTAATTCGGAAGGTGCAAATAGGTGGACACGATAAAGTAATATGTAGAAGGAGAAGAAAGGGTGGCAGACAGAAGGAGGAGAAAAGAACGATAATATAAACTGATTATTTGTGAGCCTAGATATAATCGATGTATATTATTTACGAAGCGAGAGGACGACAAAAAAAATTAACACATAGTCTGCACGAGCGTCTCCTCATCAACGAGAATAACTGGATGAATACCGCGTTTCGTACTTGGAATTACTGATGAATGCAATGCGAATTATAAACTTGAATTGAGAATAAATGCGATCGGATAATAAACGAGTCTCGATGTCGATCAATAAACACACGTCTGTAGCAATAAGGAGAGCAAGTGACAAGCAAAAAAATCACGATCTCGATAAGTGTCGAAATTGGTGTTTAGTAATGGTAAGGGCATAAAAGTTGATAAACCGAAAAGGATCATAAACGACGATCATGCCAACTGTATCGTACAATCTCACTGTTCATCCTAGTGATCCAACGTCACGAACTACGTGTCATAGTTAAACGAAAATCAATTCGCTCATGTGGGTTTATAGAAAAAATGTATATATATATATTTATATTTATATATGTGCGGATCGGCCTGGGTTCATGGTTGATACTGTCAACGCAATTTCCGGACAGTCTATGAGACTAACAGCTTTTTAGCCTGTTACTCGCTAATCCATCGATAATGTGAGGGGACGGATGCCTGCGTTGTTATCGCATCCGCTGTCGAAACGGTTAGAGATAGAGCAAATATGTATAGGACCAATCTTGCAGACCGTGAAATTTGCCGGAAAAAAGCTAACAATGATTTTTCTTCTATCTTTGATACGTCAGTCGTGAGAGTTGATTGAAACTCCACTTGATTTTTCAGATTGGCCCTGGAGACATTTTCGATGTCTGTTTTGAAAACAGTCCCAAAGTCAAACTACTGGAGATAGGAAAACGACGTGGGTGACTTTTTTCTACAAAATTTAATCTCCTACAATATCAGTCCTGTACTTTTTCACACTATCTCTCCTCGATTCGACACTACACGCGATTGAAATACTTCTACCTGGAATTCAGTCTAGAACTTTACGTTGTTGATCATGCAACCTTGCCCGATCCGCACGTACATATATATTGCGATATTAAAGTGTAAAAGGGAGAGACTAGAATACATAACGCGTAATAAATGTAGCCTATGAGGCTAGAGTTTGACGAGCCAGAGATTGCGCGTCTCGTTAATTCAAAAAGAAGTGTATAATCGGTATTTTTTTCTTTTTAAATAATTTCTCACGAATAATACGACAGCAATTGGCCTACGATAATTGCATTTTTAGGAAAATGCATGTCGTCTTATTTTTTTTTCGTCCTTCCGGTCGTAAAATAATGTCGAAAGCCTCAAACGAATTCCACTACTTATTATCTCTCTCGTTTATAAATTAATCAAGCCTAATTAAATAACGAAAGTAACAATATAACGAAGCCAGCGATTTTCTTTCAAAATAACGAGACGAGCTTCAATCTGTGGCTGCTGGCAGTTTCACGAATTTCGAAATAAAAAAAAAATTAAAAAAAAGAGTTCTCTCGAGCTCGTTTCACACGATCGTGGCATTGCGTTTCGAGACGAGAGATCAACGAATCAATTGGAAATGGTTCGATGCACATCTCCTTCCGGGATTCACGTATTCACTGTACGAGACACTCGATCATATATTCGTAAGATTGTATCTTTTTGTCTACGAGTAGCGTATCAGCGATACGAGCGAAATGAGCAGATCCATTGAAAAATGCAACATTTGGAGTGTCAAATTATTATGGTGATTATCGTATTGAAAGACGATTATGCGAGAAACGAAATCAATGTATATGTGGCCACACATGTAAATATGTGCATCCATAAAAAGATGCTTAAGAAAAATCGATCATTATTATTTCTCAACCCTGGCGGAAACCACTAGTACAATCGAGAAACTAATTTCTCCAAAATTTCGATTATTAATTATCCTTTTTTGAAGCTACGCATTCTTTTTGATGTTTGTCGTTCGAAAAATCGACTTTTTTTCACCTTTCCGAGCTGGCATTGCGAATGAAATATTCAACGGTCACTCGAGCGTCACTCAAACTCTTTTGACATGCACTCAAGTTTTAGGAATATTTTTCCTTCCATTTCTAACATTTTTCGTAAAGAGTCGAGAAATAACGATCGATCGATTTTTTCATCAGAACCGGCGTAATTCGTACATATATTTACATTTGTTTTTACATATTATTTAAATTATATATAATATATATAATGGCGCGATTTGCCCGGCCGCGGGCCGGCATTGTTGAAACATTTAATAGATGTATAAATAAAGAGACGTTTTTTCAATATTACGAGTAAATATCATACGAAAATGATAAATAAATTAACACATACAAAAATATACACTCGGAAACATAAAAAATGAGACAGACTTACTGATGACAAAAGACAAACAACCCAATAATCAAGAAAAATAAATTAACGAAAAATGGGAAGTTGCTGGGCTAGCGAGAGTTTTTTGTGGATGTAGACAATTTATCGATAATACATTTCAACCTACTGTGACAGATCGCTTGAAGTTTCATCGCTCGAGCAGCGTAACGAGTCTGATAATAAATCACGTCGGTATTTTTAACGCACGGCACACTCCTGGCGATTAATTATCCAATTCCGTGAAATCTTTTTTAATCATTCCGGACAATTGATCGGGCTTTCAACCGTGGAACTATTTTTCTTATTTTCTGAAAAGTCTGAGTTTCCGAAAAGAAATTAATATTCGTTCAAGATACAAATTATGGATTAAAAGAAAAATTATCTTTCGGTCAATCGATGCATGAAGGTCATCGAATATGTCTGCATGAGATAAGAGAATTTTTTGTTATTGTCATTGTCAAAACGCGTATTGTGCGGTGCGCACAACATTTCCAAACCCACAAAAATAATGCGCTACCCTTGGAAGCGCGCAAAGAAATCATCTACTCTCACCATTTCACTATTTTAATCTCAATGTCACCTGTTTTAGGGTGGCGCACAAGAAGAAATTGGTATGAATTTTTTTCACTTCCAAATGTTGACGCTCTTCGGATCACGAGATAAAAAAAGTGATCTGCAATTTTTTTATTCAAATGACAAACTATCTAGTTACCAAAAATTCCTTCTGGCCTTGAATTCTGCCAAAGCTGCTTTTTATTTTAAGTTTGTAGTTATCTGTAACTAGAAAAATTGCAGACACTTTTACCGAGGCTATAATTTATTTCATCTTTTCTTTCTTTTTGTAAAATTAAATTATCTTCAAAGACGTTCTCAGAGCGTACGAAGCCTTGTTCCTCGTTCATTCATATTTTCTACTCTAGAATTATAGATTGGGATGGAAAGTGGGAGCAGCCCGGAGAGCATGGCGAGTCGTCGGGGAAATTATGATCCTCCAATCTCCAGGGGAGTAGAGACGAAGAGAAAATCGATGAAGAATTAACGAAAAAAAATAGAGCTAATCGTGACAGAAGTGATGAGCCAAAAAAAATGGGAATCCCTCGAATAAAGATACAAGAACACAGGAAAATAAAAATACACGGGACGCGGTACACTGCAGTGGAATTCTTAATCGATAATCGGATTATCATAATAACAATAATTATATGCCAATTTAAACGCGGGTTATTAGAGTTGTACAGAGATAAGAAATATATAATGAGAATATATATCTATAGTAATTATCGTTTGATCGATCGAACATTTCGAGAAAGAAGTAAAAAAAAAAAAAAAAAAACACGAAAACCGATAAATTGTGTAAATGAGCGGGTGTCATTGTGTGCGTAAAAGAAAATAAAACAACTAAATACCACAAATTTGCCAAGTTACAGCAGAGGGGTGGGAATTTACCCGACGACTCGACAATCACAATATCGAGCAATACACTCGACTGTTTATTACCTTGCGAACACGAACTTGTGACAGCATTCCAAAAAATTCGCGTCTGTTCCCTGAAGAGAGAAGCGATACATGAATTATTAAAGAAAAACAAACATAAACAAATATAAAAATGATGAAAAAAACGAATAAATATATTGAACAAAAAAGAAAACAATACGAAACAAAAATATAAAACCGACACGACATGTTCTTGTGATACTGTTAAGTTGACTTTGTACAAGTACTCACGCATTATTGTTATCACTACACGTTGCAATACGTAAATGTTTATAACGATGTATGATGGACTCGACAGGGAATAAGCGATACGACAAGAAAAAATATAATAAGGTTGAAAAAATATTTTTAGAGTTTTCCCTATCTATCCTCCTCGTATCTTCACCCTATGCACATTTCCCTCAAAAATAAAAAGAAAAAACGGGCATACTCGAAATATAAAAACAAAAAATTTAATAAGAATTTCCATTCTTTTGGAAATTTATTTATTTCTTACGATTTTTTCGTTCTAAGCGATTAGTCAATGGCCAAGAATTTTTATACGCTCGTTCATAAAAAACAATCTCACAATCGACACGTTTCGTCGTAAAGAGCCACTCTGTATCAATCCTCGATCGGGGTGATTGGCGAAAAGCAAATAGTCGTCAACTTTACGATATCGCGGTACGTGACGCGATAAAGATTCGTCTTTTGTTTCTTTCTTCTCCTTGGAACACTGCGTAGCCTTCGAGGAAAACTATTCAAAGATCTAGCTCGAAATATGTTTAACTTCGGAAGGAGAATTCAGAAAAGTACTTGCTTGGCTGGAATTTTTTTCCATTTCGCTTCGAAGTTCGGAGTTGAATTGTCGAAATAAACCCTGGAAAAATGTTGCAAGCCTCATCCATTCAAGAGCCGGCTCGGCCACTTGAAATGTGCGTAGATCGTGACTCAATGTTTTTTTCGATCGATTATCGCACACGAGGTTAAAAAAGGACAAACGAGTCGAGTGGATTTTTGGAATAGCAGGAAATGGTCAACCGACGATTTACTGATTCGAATTTACTGATTGTACCACTGATGCATTCGTAGATGTTAATGAAGGAATAAAGATTGGAAGATTAAGAAAATATCTCAACGTGTTTCTCGACACGTCTCAAATGGGGGAACTCCCAGCCTATCGTCTCGATCACTGCTCATTCCTTCAGATTATATCAATTGACGGCACATGCTGCTCACTTTTTCTGCTATCTTTGTCTTCCACTTCCACTTTCAATGTCGATTCACGCTCGGCCTGAATATATATTGGACTCTGAAATAACAAAATGCTCCACAGTATTAATCTCCATCCCCGAGAGACGAGAGAGAGAGACAGAAAAATTATGCCAGATCCGTGTTTTACTCTCGATGAAGTCGCGAAGCACAACGGTGTTGGAAATGCCGGAATTTGGATGATTATTAAAAATTTCGTTTACGATCTCACGGATTATTTGGACGAGGTATCGTTACCTTCTAAAAGTTAACACTAGTCCTACATTCCTTCAACATTTCCTCGCAGAAATGTACGTATTGAGGGTCTCAATCTTCTCATTTGACGTCCGGCTACGTCTTACGTTAAAAAAATTCGTTTTCGTTGCATAAAACGTTAAAGAGAAGTTTCGTTAATTCATATCCGATGCTCGAGATGTGCTAGAATAATTGTTAAAATAAAAAATTGTGCAAAAATGACTGGTTACGAAGTTTGAAAGCAAAGAGTGAATTGCAGTGAGCAATTGTGTTTCTTACTCAAGTTCATCCGAGTCTTTTTTTGGAGAATAATGAAAATCTGTCAATTTTTTTCGGAAAGCCTTATGTAAAAAATTCGCACGGAAATATAGCATCCCGGAGGCGGTGAACTACTCACGGAATACGCTGGAAAAGATGGCACTGCGGCATTCGAAGATTCCGGACACTCTTCCGACGCCAAAAATATCCTCAAAGCATACAAAATTGGTAAAGTTGCCGAGGTACGTAGAAAATAGACCCGTGACCAAAATTTACCAAGTTTCGATCGAGACTGATGACTCACAAGTTTCAAATCTTATCGGGAGCTTCCATTTTTTCCGAATCAACCCTCGAGCCAAGGAAATGCAATGCTAACCACCTTAATTTTCAGACAACGAAACAGAACGGTGAGAGCAAAAAAGCTACGGACCAAAGCGCGAGGATCGAGGCACAACGACGAAATCGAAGGTACGAATTTAGACGACGCTTTCGAGATAATTTGACGTTCAAGTATTTCGGATCGAAAAACCTTTAACCCCAGCGTTTTTTTTTTTTTTTTATAGTTTGAAAATATTCGAAAATGTTTCTTGTCCGTTACAGGTCTTTTTTGCGAGTCGTGTGCGGTGGCTGTGTGTGACTGGGCAAATGGTCAGCAAAAACTACGATGTCTAACGAATCTGTACCATATTTAATGTGTATCTTCTGCATTAAGTATTTATAATTGAACGTTATTTAAAAATTATCGTTAAGGAGAGTGTGAGGTGAAGATCGATCGGTAGATGATAAAAAAGATAATTCTTAAGATCCACGCATTATGTATATATTTTTCAGGTAAAATAATGAGATGTAACAACATTTGGCATATCCCCGTAAAATACTTATAACCATCCACCCATAACCTTGCCAGTGGCTTTTGATTTGCCTCTGAGTTTGGTCGTGCTGACTGGCTCCGGAGGTCTGGTCGATGGTCCTCCAGTCTTCAGTGGATCTTTTTTCGGTTTGTCTTCTTTTTTGGGCTCTGCTGTTCCTTCTTTATTCTCTGCGTCATCTTCTTTTTTCTCGGCTTCCTGTTCTTCCCCGTTGATTTCTTCGGCTTTGGCGCCTTCGTCGTTTTCCTTGTCATTCTTGTTGGCTTCTTCAGCTTGACTCGACTCACCAGCTCCAGAATCTTTGCTCTTCTGAGTACTGGGCTGACCAGCTGGTTTTGGACTGGGAGCCGATGCCTTTGCCTTTGACTCGTCCTCCCGAGGATCTTCTGGGATCGGCGATGGTGCTCTGTTCGCGGCTTGCTTAGCGTCTAGACCACCTGCTTTCTCCTGGCTGCCACCTGCAGTACTCATACTCTTGAGCAATCCTTTTCTGATGGAGTCGGTCAACGATGGTGCGGATGTCATTGGGGCACGACCTCCGGGAGCTTCCCCAGAGACTGCGACTTTGGTGCTCGAGCCTCTCGAAGAAGGTTTCTGTTCGCTGGAACCGGCGCCTGCGAACAACATATTATCGAGAGTTTTTGTCGTCGTTCTTATGCGACTGAATGAAAAATCAACGGGTTATTTATTGAGAAAAAAAAATGTCCTCACCCTCGGGAGCTTCGTTCACCGTACCGTCGATAAGCTTTGCTCGGCCCATGATGAACTTGGCATAAGCGATTCTCGTCGTTGGTGAGACGACCGACAAGTTTGGATTGTACTCGACCAACCTTTCAGGATCGAACGATGCCAGGTCGGAATTTGGTGCCAGCATCTGTTGCCTGCGGAGACTCCTCCGGGTTTGACGAACCAAAGCTTCGCTCCTGCTTCCTATTGGATCACGTGCCAATGTGTTTTTCCTCACAACCGCATTCCAATCCTTCTTACTGCCACTTCCGCTCGCACGTTTGCCAATCGCTCGAGCTATCTGACTGAACACGTCCTTCGGCTCCTTTTCGTTCTGTATCGCAGCTGCCACTATTCCTTCCACGATTCCTATTTGAAAGTCTTTCTGCAGACGACGCTCCATCACTCTGCCTTTCTTTCCAGATACTAGAAAAATCGGACGTTCCAAAAGTTTCGTTATTTCGTAGACATGGGCTTCTCCGCTGCATAATAAAATTGTCAAAACTCTTATTTGCTCCGGAGCTCAAGGGTCTCCGTATAGACGAGCAAAAGGTGCAAACCCTCAAAAATCTAATCATAACGACGTAAAATTAAATTGCGACATTGTTGTTTCAAATTATCAGCAACAAAATAGAGTTTTCCATGAAAAAGTTTAAATGCAATTCACGAACGTGCTGCGTCCTGCTTATCAACGTTCGGAGTCCTCATTCCATTCTGACGAAGTATATCAATCAATTCATAACGCAAAGTGGAAATATCTTGACGAATTTCCATCACGTCGTCCTCCGTTATTCCAAAGTCGTCTCGTTTCCTTTGCTCCGCCGTTACGTAACGTCTCACCAGTAGACGCATCACAGTGTCGTGTCTCTCCTTCGCTTTTTCCCGCGATTTTTTCTGCACAATTATTGTCACAGAGTTATCCAGTTTTCCAATCATCTCAACAACGTTTTTCTACTATGAATCCTCGTGTGTTTACACGCTCATTTCTTTATTATTGAGATTTTTTAACTTTTTTTACTTCAATTGTGATTTTATGGCTTTTTTTCGAGAAAAAACTCACGATTAGTGATTTCGTCGGTTTTCCGGTATTGCCACATTTCAAAATTTTGTCAAACGTCTTGGCCGTGGGGACCATATTGAAGGGAGGCGGCACAGTGTCTCCGTCCTCGAAATAACTCATCCATAAATGACTCCTCGCAAATTTCCACTCGGTGTCGGCTCTTTCCTGGTCGGAAAAACGTATAGTAACGACAAAATTTGTGGATTTGTGGAAATACGACAGTGAGAAGTTGTATGGAAATCATTACCGAAATAATTTGATAAGAATTGGACATCATAGCGATGAGCATATTGAGGAGAACGATTATGTTGATTACGGAGTATGAACCGAACATGAGAAGAGCCCAAAATCTCGTGAAACTTTTGATCCCCGTGAGATCGAATGACATAAGATCGACCATTCCGAAACTCGCCCAAAAAAGCGACTGAGACGTTTCGAAGAGGCTGAAAAAGGCGACGATCCATTGCACCACGAAATTTGCATAGAAATTGAAAAATAAATCGAGTTTCTGGTTCCGCACTCACTTGGCAAATCGTCTCCATATCGAACACGCTTTTTCTTGGTTGTCGAAATCAGGTAACCCACTCGGCATATGGTAACACTTCATTTTCTCCAAATCAGCGTAGTACCACATGAGCTGATTCATTCCTGAATTATTTCGAGAAATCTCTCATCAATAACTTTTTTTCAAAAATAATTCGATTAGATTTCATTGAACGACAAAAAAATAGTCAAATTACCGCAACCAAAGGCAAACAGTACGAGAGTGTAAATGAAGAAGAACTTGATAATGTCGATGATCATTCTTCCCAGAGATATTTGAAGTGGACCGAGGTGAGGATTGACACTGAATATGTGCACGAGTTTGAGGAAACTGAAGAAAATCAATACTCAGTATTATTTTGTTTCAATGGGGAAAAAAAACAACTTCAGCAAAAATTCGCATCGAAATTAGTTCCAAAAATTTCGACTCGATCTAATGTGAAAAACGTTTTGTTCCGAATTTCATAATTTCGGAAAGGAAAGAGCGACTTTTTTGATTCCATACTATTATTTAAATAATGTCGATCGAATTTTTTGAACAATTATTTAAAAAGTTTCTTTTTACAAGGACTGGATGAAATTCGACGTAAGCACCTGAATATCATGCCTGCGGCAAAGGCTCCTTCAGACAGCAGCATCGGATCAAAAGCATCCCACTGATCTCTCGGATACCAGGGATCCTCGCCACTCCAATATTCTCTCTGTGACCATTGTACAAGCGAGTATATTGCAGAATTCAATTAGGGATGAACAAGTCGAACGCCCACACTGTGGGGAAAACTCACCTGCACAACGTACCATGCCGTGAGCCTCATCATCACCCAAAGAACATAAAAAGTATTTTGTATGAAGTCAACAATGTTCCATAAGTCTGAAACATATTCGAGCAAGCCATCTGCCCATAAAGATCGTATCTCCCCGGTTACCAAGCCTGGAAAATAGAAAGAAAAGGATTGCAGCGAAAAAACGAGCAAAAAATCCAAATCACATTTTTTTTCTATTCATTTTTGCACTAATTTTGTAAAAATTCATAATCGACTTACTAATTATGTAAATAATGACTCCAGACTCCACGAAACCTGGAATGCAGCCACGTTCTCTTCTCTTCCAGCCAGCAAGAATTTCTCTCATCCAGGCGTTGCCAAAAAGTTCAATAACGAGATATTCGATTCTTTGTGATGCCATTCCCAGCAGCACTTTTATCATTTTTCTTCAATTAACGATCGCGCATAGATTGTAGAATTAAAGAAGAAAAAAAAAAGTACAAGAGGAAACAAAAATAATTGTAAACTCGATCATTCGTTCTTACTGAGAAAGAAAGCGTAGGAGGAGGAATGACAGATGAATTTGACGAAAGGTTTCTTCATGAAAAGGCCCATTTTCGACGTCGGCGAGAGCATGTAAATCGAGCTGTAAACCGGGAACATGGCGCCTAGTTTTCCCACTTCTATTAATTGGCCAACCATGCTCAACCTTCGAAAACCAGGCAGACCGTCGTACCAAATTGCTGCAAGCAATTGTTGCACGTTTGGATGAGCCACGAACTGTCAAGAAAAAGAAAATTCCTGTATGGAAAAAACTCGCTGATTCGTTGATTCTTCCGTTTCTCTCTTTTTCATAAATAAATTAACCTGCTTCTGCTTGTACTTGATCGCAAGTTTGAGTCTGTCGAGGGTTTGTCTCTCGCCTGGCTCCCAATTATCTGCAGTCTCAGGATTATAATTAAGCATGACTTCAAGCTCGTAAGAAGTTCGAGCGTGATCCAGCAAAGACGTGGCGAAAAGTTGAGTCAATTCTCGCATTTCCTGGTGTGAAAAAAAAAAATCAAAAAATTAGAGTAGGGAAATTTTTTAATTAAAATATTCACGAGAAATCAAAATGCGTGCAAATTAATTGAAATGCTATTACGTTGTATTCCGCACGAAATTCTTGCTCCATTTTACTCAGTCTCCGAAGTTCCCAAGACAATTCGAAGGCCGTGAGTAGAGGATCCCTGGATGAGAGGGCTATGAGGGAGGACGAAGTTAAGGCTCGATAGGCATTTATCCTGGCTTGGGAATGTCGAAGGGAATCCTGACTGCTCGATGTGACGCATTCGTCACAACCGCATCTTTAATCATCAATCAATCAGTCAGTCAATCATCAATAAATTACCAGCTAATTACATCTTAATGAAGAAGCTCGAATAGTAAATCGAATCGATTAAAATAACGTCGAAGCTTAGACCTTAATTTTATGCACCACAGAATTAATTTGCAGTTGCACGCGGTGATGCAAAGCGAATGAGGCTGTGGGAATAATTACCTGGCGTCATGAGGGGTGGGTAACGTGGCGCCACGATCGAGCAGGATCTTGAGAATCTCGTAATTGTTCTTGTGAGCAGCAAGGATTAGGGGAGTTATGTCTGGTGTGAAATTTGATGAAGATCTGTCGACAGCCTCCCAACTCTAACGAAACGATAAAAATTCGAGATGATAATTTAATACGAAAGATTTTATAGAAATTAATTGGAAAGATGAAACGAATAAATGAGCGAAGGTCATCCACTCACGTAAGGTTGGCCAGGTTGATGATTTTTTTCCTCCCACTCGAGAAGGATTTCAACGGCCTCGACATATTCCTCTTTGATGGCGTGCAGAAGTGAATCCTACGCGAATTAGTCCGACACGAATGGCAATGCACAAGACCGTATATTATAACGAACGTTCGCCCAAACACCCGCTTACACATACGTCTAAATATATTCAAAACATGAATGCCGATTGAAAAATCTTTTCATATCTCACCTTAACAAGGATCCCAAGCTCGAGGAGGATATTGATTAGTTCGATATTTTCATTTTCTATGGCAGCTATGAGAGCGGATCTGTTTAGAGGGTCGACGCAATTGATGTCCAAAGTTTCAGGATGGCCCTTGTGCTCTTCCAACAATCTGCACGTAAGAAAATTTTCATTTTCATCCACCAGAATAACAAAAACTCCGTTATAAATAGAAAAATGTAGTAAAAATACTAGATTTCAGAAATTTTTTCTCGTTTCTTATTTTTTAATCATTTTTATTCAGCAAATAGAAAGCATCGTGCGAAAAAGACTGGACGAAAACGAGCCCAGTTCATGAGTTGAGGGTTAAAGCGATTTGGTCTCCTCTACTATCGCCCACGGTGCGGTAACGGATCGAGCTGGACTTTGTGTAGCGTCGGGAGTTCCTCGTGGGCGATAGTTCAGTTTAGTTTACACATTTCTCGTGATTTTGTGCTTGCGGGAAAAAGGCTGTACGACAAAGTTGCATTTGGTAGAAGTTTCATTAAGAAAAGTGGGAGAAAAAACAGGGCAACTGATTAGCCCGTTGTGACACCTATAAAGGGGGCAGAATCTCGGGGCCTATATTTTGAAATGACGTCAATAAAAGCATGCAAATTTTCACCTACCCTAACTACAGATATACGTGTGTTTGTGTGTGTCTGTGTGTGGCCTTAAAAGAGAGATATAGGATAAATACGAGGAAAGTAGACGTGGATTACCTTTTGACAGTGGCACAATCACCTCGTTCGGCGCTCAGAAGGAAGTGCTTTTCAACTGGGCCAAGCGCGTAGTCCGCTGGGGGACTTAATGTTTGGGTCGATGGTGCACGAGCCTCATTGCTCAACAAATCTTGCTGTGACTCCGATTGGTTCATTATTATTTTATCGTGTTATAATCGCCGAAAAAAACAAAAACAGAAGCATGTGTGTGTTTATTGATTTGACTATTTGCTCTTATTACTTCTCGTTGCCTCGATGAATTTCCAACCCTCCAGGAGACTTTTGCCGGACGATAACATTAGCGGCGTTTGCTACAAGAACAATATATACCTGTATATAAATATAGATGTATAAATATATGTATATTGAATGATCTACTGCTCCAATGACCCGCAGGCTACGTAATAGGATTGTCTCTCAGTAATGCCTTCTTGTTCCGCTGCCCTATCGATGGTTACCTTCGTCGAACCACCTTTAGTCTTACTAATCACTGAAAATATTATTTTTTTCTAATGCCTTTTACCCTGATTTTCATCATCAATACCAAAAACCTGGTTTTAGTAAAAAAAAAAAAATATTTGGCGTACGATTCACGATCAACTCGCATCGAGATGCGCTGCCAGTCACACGTGATTCAATGTCAATGAATCCGAAGGTATTCCACACATCGCGATATCGAAAAACCAAAATGATAAAAATACTCGAAAAATATACCAATTGTTGACTCGAATTTCAGATTCTAAAATGATACGAAATATGCTTGAAGTTCGAACGAAATAATTCAAGAAAATTGGAGCAAAATTTCATACGAAATGGACGCTAAATTTTCAATACAATTATCGACAACAGTCACGACAAAAATCTCTAAGGTAGTTTATGTCAGAATAATGATAACGATCCAGAAGGAAATGTTTTATGGAAATAAAACCGTCCACTCGTTTTGCTTGTGGCTTGTGGGGAGAAAAATCTTTGGATTTTTTCCAGGGTCACTAAAACTTTATAAATCGTTGGGTTGCAAAAGCTTTAGTAATCTTAAATCTCTGAATTTACTTACGCGGATCATGCGAATCCACCATTCTTTAACGAGACTCGAAAATTCGCCTGGTTCCGGACGTACCTTGGTGTCCGACCGCGACTGAAGAAAACTTGCCACCACTGACATAACTCGACGAATCCTTACAAGTACTCAGTCGGGCTTTCGCCATTGGGGGGTGGTAGCTGAAGAATCGAGGGCTGAACTGGATTAAGCATCGATAACGCTCGTCTCTTCTATCGAGACGAATGCTCCAAATACTTACGATAATGGTGTTCGTGTGGATTTTCGTTCAAGAGTCGCGGTAGCGACTCGAGATAAGTACATTTACGCTGGTATCAAAGTCAAGCAAGCTCGCTACAAGACACTTTCACAGCAAGGAGCGCGTTTCCCAACTGTTTTTGAATATTTTCAATTTTGTTAACATTAATAATTCGTCGACGATATCAT